>PVKA01022824.1:0-36523 GCA_004027165.1 Ctenomys sociabilis | reverse complement strand
TATGAGTCCTATCTAGTAGTGAGACTCTGAACATCCTGTATACCCTTCCCTAAAATACCAAAAAAAAAAGAAAGTTTTCTTTATTCTTGACTATTTTGATATTTTTATATAAGTGGATCCCATTCAATTATTATTATTATTATTATTATTATTATTATTATTATTATTATCAGTAATAGAGGTAATACTAGTAATAGTACTAGTATTTTAATTTTTATGTATTTGATACAAAGTCTCACTATGCAGCTCATAGTGATCCTCCTGTTTTCAGCCTCCTCAGTGCTGGGATTACAGGTGTGCACCACCATGCCCAGACTCTGTGGCCAACTCAGTGTCCCTGGGGAAGGGGCTGGCAAGGCATGCAGGACCAGGGATCAAAATCCTGTTCCCTGAGCTTGCCGAAGAAGGTTCTTAGTCTGCTGAAGTATCTCGCTGCCCCCCATCTGATTACTGAATTTATGCTATAAGTATAATATTTTACCTGTTAATTCTTTTGGATATTACAGGACTGAAATCATCTGAAGAAAATCAGCTGTAATTCTGCTTTTTTAATGCTTAATACAGATGACATCTTTCTAGTATTGATTCAATCCAGAAACTTGATACATTTCTTAAGTATTTAAATATTATATTTTTCAGCAATGCTTTGTAGTTTTCTCCAAAGAGTTTTCACAAGTTTTGTTTGGTTCACTTATTACCAGGTACTTCAGTTTTTCTTATTGTGTTTAGATTATTTTCTCCTAGTTCTCTCTCTGTCTGTCTCTCTCTCTCTCTCCCTCCTGTTGTTAAATACAATATAAGCTTCAAAAAGGCAGATGTGTTTGTCTCTTTTGTTTTTTACTGTGTCCTTGTGCTCAGATTAGGACCTGCTATATAATGGCTCATCCGAAGTGTGTTGAATAAGATTATATTACATTTTCATGTCCCTTTCTTATTTATAGTATTTATAATAATTTCACCAAAGTTAGATGAATTTATGCTATAAGTATAATATTTTACCTGTTAATTCTTTTGGATATTACAAGACTGAAATCATCTGAAGAAAATCAGCTGTGACTCTGCTTTTTTAATGCTTATAATTCCTTTCTATTTTGTCCAGTATTTCATTGGCTAGGAACTCCAACCAGACTTTTTTCATACTTTTAGAGAGTATAAAGTAGTTGTAGAAAAAGAAGTATTAGAAATGAGACAAGATTTCACTAAACAAAGGAATAGGAGTTCAACAGTGGTTGCTGTATTACATGATGCTATTTTCAAATTAGGTGTTCAGATTACCAGATATAAACATGCAAGACTTGTTTAAAGAAACAAAACAAAACAAAACAATAACAAAGCAGTTATAAGAAATTCGAAAGAGGAAAAAATTCAGAGGAAAAAACAATTTGTGTCTCTAAAGCACTCACTGTAAATATGCTAACAATTGTTCCTAAGTAATACAGTTTTCTTTATGTTGAATAACTTACCATTATTATTTTTCTATCAAACAATATTAAATTAAATTATTTTTCTCAGTTAGTTGAAATGATTGTATCTTTTTATTGCTGCTGTTACATATTGAGTTTCTGAATTTTTTGTGGGAGGAGGGCCTACTGTGCGCTCTGGGTCTCACTGCTAGATCGGATTCCGGCGTGCTCCATCATGGGCAGTCTCATTTGCTGTCTCAGCATGCCTGGGGGCGGGGCTGGCACAGCACGAGGTGCCGTGGATTGGAACCTGACCCCAGCACTTGCCTAAGTAAGTGCTTAGTCCAGTGAGCTATCTTGCTGGTCTTAGAGAAACATTTTAATGCGTTAAAATTCCCATAAATTATACCATATTTTGTTAAAAATTGAAATTCTGTTTTTTAACCTTCTCATATCATTATATTAAAATAGCTGATTAACATGAAATGAGTAGAGGGGATTGTTTGGAGGCAGTAACTCTATCCTGTATGTACATAAGCATTTTCATGCAAATCTAGTATAAAACTGTTATTCTTGGAGGGCTTTAAATCAATTATTTTCACCCTACAGTTTGGCCAATCATATGGACAACAGAAGTATCCTTTTTCTAATTTTTAGCAATCTTCTTCCCCTAACATCCGGGCCAACACGCTCCCCTTGGTTATCCTGCCTGTGGTTGGGCTGGCCTCTCGGTCTCTGCCTTTCCTCCGCTGGCAGCAAAGGCGCTCCAGCAGTCTTCTCTGACCCCACAGCGCTAACATGATCCCAGGAACTCATTCTGTCTTCAAGTTCTCAGCAGTAATGACATCACACTCTTTTCCTCTTGAGTTTTCTTTTCTTTTATTGGTTTCCCTTAACTCTTTGCACAATACTTTAAATTGCCCCTTGATTAAACTTTCTAGCTTAGTTCCATACTGCATGTAAGCAGGGTCCCATCCAGCCCAGAAATCAGATTCTAGTCACTGTAGAGCTCTGGTTGGAAGTGACAGTAGAGCTCTACGGACTGATCTCAATTTAATTAATAACAAGATCAATCCAACCTCTCAGAACTTAATGTATGTGGTCTGGTGAGGGCCTGTAGCTGTTAACTAGTGTGCCTACTCCCCTCTTCTCCCATCAGCTAGGTACGAGTTAATCCAGGCATAGTTATTTCTTCTAAAACCTGTTTAATGGCAATTATACTTGCAATTATAATTTCATGATTTAATTAAAGCCATTCAAGACAACAGGATACCAACACATGAACTTTATATTTCCTATGTGGTCAGTGAAGTCCTCTCAGGGTTTATCTTGTAGTCCTGTACATTATTCTGTAGTTCCTTTGTCTGTGTCATCCATGTGGATGAGTCACGGCCAATTCTTGACCAGTTTGCTCTCTGTGAGAGCTTGAGAGAAAGTTTTCTCTTCATGTGACTCTCCCCAGGCACACTACAGAACTTCAATCTCTTTCCTCTGTGGCTCCACAATCTCCTTGTTCAGAAAATTTGGAGCTCACCTGAGTTTCATGATGTTGCAGTACAGGTTCTCCTATCTCCTGAGTCTTCACTGACCTTGAAAGGCTAGGGCCAAAATGTTGGCGGGCCTTGTGGCTCTTCTAGTTCTCCAACTCTGATCTTGTGATCTTAGGTTGTTAACCATCCAGAAGAAAAGCTGATTAGTATCCTGCAGCATATGCCATTCACTTTACCTTATCTGACTCAGTTGATTTTACTTGTTGTATGTTTCCATTTGTATTTCTGCTTTTCGCTTGTTATACTAGGGAGACTATACGATATTTACACATGTGTGTCTGGTTTATTTCACTTATGAGTATATGTTCAAGTGGCATCCACTTCAGTATAAATGCATCATGTGATGGTATATAAGTCTTGATCTATCTAGGTCTTAACCATCCAGAAGAAAAGTATAAAAATGAAGTATACATCATGGGGCCATAATATTAAGCTGAGCTGTGAATGGCTATGACCAACAACTTCTTTGAATAACTCACTATTGTTGAAGAATGCTGAACTGTGTTGGATTGTGGTGTCGAGTTCAAGCACTTAAGTTAGTTGAATGACAATGGAGTGCTCACATTTGACAGGTGTAGACAAAGGAAGGGGTGTAGAAAGAAAAAATCATGATGTGTGTGTATAGACAGTACAGTTGGGATAGACAATGCTGGGCTTCTACATAATTCTATGAGAGGCAAGATCTGCACTAATGGTGGTTGGACAGGATATTATGTCAGCTTCTAGTACTATGGTCATCTAGTAGGAAAATAATTATGAATTTTTGATATAATTCAGGTATAAAAAATAAGATAAGTAAGCAGCTACACTCTTAATTCACTGATAAGAGATATCTAAAATAATATCTGTAAATATAATATCATGTATGTACCTTGTACAATACCAAAACATTATGAAAACAGTTTACAATGTATTAATTTATCGAATCTGTATTGTTAAGGTGTCTTGAAACTGTCTGATTGACATTTGTAGTTCAATAAAATAAAAAAAATAAATGATACACAGGAAAAAAAACAACAGGATAAGCATAAAAATTCTGAGTTTCTATAAAGATTAAATAGAAAACCACAGAATCTACCATTCTCTATGAGACTGGCACAGAGTAAAATGTTTGAAGGTGCACATGCCTGTAATCATGGCATTCAGGAAGCTGAGGCAGGATGATCACCATAAATTTGATCTGCATAGTGAGTTCAAGGCCAGCCTGAACTACAAAACTTATCTCAAAACAACAAAAACAAAGCTCCAAAAAAATTTGGTAATTTCAGGTCTTGACAATAATATGAAGCAAGAGAAACACTTCTGCATTGCTGATGAAATACAAACTGGTTAAGGCACTGTGCACAACAATTTTGCATTATATAATAAGATTCATAACATACACACATATATATCTTCACCTCAAACAATTCTAGTTTTAGGCTCACCATGATATTCTATTTCTTATGCTTGATGGCTTTTATTTAGGAATTTATTTTATTATAAAATTTTTAAGTTGAGTATATTTTGCATATGTTCTTATGTGTAATATATATTTCATGATTAAAAAGAAAACATGTTGCATTATAGTTTTGGAAAGAAGACTAAGGATATCAGTGAAAAATTGTCATTGGGTTAGGTATGTATGAAGACCATTAATCACGAGAAAGAAAATTGTGAAAGGCTGGAAGGAATCATTCTTCAGACTGTTTTGGAAAAGGCACTATGCCCTAGTTCCTTTAAAGGAAAGACTAAGAACCATTCCAGTCTTGTGATCTGCACTCAAAATGAAGATCTTAACTTACACGAAATCATTACTTAAGGAATGTTGCAAATGAAAATAAACTCTTAAGTTATATTCATTAATTAGGATGGCTTCATACACAAGCCATGGAATTTCCAAATGCAAACTGCATACATGGTAAAGGTATTTTATTATTTCATGTAAGAATTTGAAGCTTAGGACATTACAGGATTTTTAAAAAATGCTGTGTAAAGGGTATGGAATTCCTGGTCGGCATTTCTGTAACCTTTTAGTCAGCAGTGTGACGTTAAGGTTCTGAGTTCATATTCTTATGGTGGCAGCATTGAGAGATGGAGGGAAATCCTTACCACCCTCCCTACATCTTGCTCATTGAATATGAAGAATAATTGTTCATGACACCTGCCATGTTTCCTCATTTTCCTAAGAGCCATATGACCTGCCTTAAATTATGGCAGTACTAAGTGCAATTGCCAAAATAACTGATCCTGATGCAAATACTGAGCCTAAAGAGGAGCCTATCCAAGAGAAAACATTGCTACTGAGATGAAATTGCAGAGAGTAAGCACAGAAAAAAAGTGCCACATTATTTCTGGGTCAGAGGTCAACATTGTTTGCCATAAAATTGATTTTTTTAAATGATTCTTTTTTTTTTTTTTTTTATTTTAGGAAAGGGTCTACAGGGCATTCAGGGTCTCATTACTAGATCCTACTTGTAGTGATCTGCCTGTTTACAGCCTCCCAAGAGCTGGGATTATAGGTGTGCACCACCACGCCCAGTCTCAAATGCTGTCTCAGTGCACCCTGGGGTTAAATGATTCTTGTTACTTATTTTCACCAACTTCTTTTGGGACAAGAGTTCATTATTTTATTTAGCTGAACAGTGTTCCATTCTGTCTACTTACAATACCCATTTTCTTTATCAATCCATCATTTGATGAGTTCTTAGATTGTTACTGGGTTTTAGTGATATAAAAATAGATAACATAACAGCCATTTTAATTAGCTATTCCTGTTTTGAAAGTCTGTAACATGCGATGTTGTATGTTACTCAGTTTCTGTCTTTTTTCTCTGTTTTGCTTCTGTTTTTACTCTTCAAAATAAAATAAAACTAGTTATAAAACAACAAAAACAACAAACAGCGCTGCAGTGATTATCAGATTTATCTTAAATTTATGGATTTCACTTCCTTTGGGTAAGTATCTGGGAATGGGATTTCTGAATCATACAGCAGCTTTAATTTTTTTGTCTTTTTGAGACAGGGTCTCGCTATGCAGTTCAGGCTGGCCTTAAGCTCACTTTGTAGCTCAGGATGGTCTTGAACTCACAACAATCCTCCTACCTTAACCACCCGAGTGCTGGGATTACAGGCCTTGCCACCACGCCCGGCTAGCAGCTTCAATTTTTTAAGCAAATTCTACAATATTTTCCATAATGACTATACTAATTTATATAGCCATCAACACTTTACAAGCTTTCTTTCTCTTATCTTCTCTAGTATTTCTTGAATTTTGTCTTCATAAAAGCTATTTTTACTGGTATGAGATATTTCATTTTGGCTTTATTTGGTATTTCCCTGATGATTAGTAATACTGAACATTGTTTTCATTTATCTGTTGGCCATTTGTATGTCTGCTTTAGAGAAATGTCTATTTAAATCTATTGCTCATTTTTCAAACAAGGTATCTTGTTCCTCTGTAGAGGTACTGGAAATATTTATGTATTACTGGAAATATTTATGTATTCTGGACATTAAGTCTTTGCCATATATGTAGTTTGTAAATACTTTCTCTAGTTCTATAGGTTGTATCTTAATTGTGTTGTTTCTTCTGTATAGGAACATTTTAGTGTGATGTGATCCTATTTATCTATTTTTTGTTTTTGTTTCCTTTGCGTTTGAGGGGCTGTCCAAAATATCCCTCCCCAAATTGATGCCATGAAGAATCTCTACTATGTTGTTTTCTTCTAGCAGTTTCATATTTTATATTTAGGTTGTTAATCCATTTTGATTTGATTCTTGCAAGTAGTAAGATAAACTAGGGCAGCCTCATCCTTCATGCTGGTCTCAATCTTTTTTTTTTTTTTTGTATTTAGTACAGGGGTCTACAAGGTTTGGGGGTCTCACTGCACAGATCAGACTTGCAGTGATTCTTCTGTTTTCAGAACCCAAGCACTGGGATTACAAGTGTGTACCACCACACCCAGTCTCAATTGCCCTCTCTGCAAGCCTTGGGAGGAGGGGCAGCAAGGCAGGCCAATGATCAAACCTCCTACCCCTATATCTGCCTATGCAGGTGCTTTAATCCACTAACCTATCTGGCTGGCCTTGGCCTGAGTCTTCATATACACATTTGAATGCCCCTGGGGCATGCTGAGACAGCAGTTGAAATTAGGCGTGGTGCAGCGTGGCTGTAATCTAAGCAATTGGGAGGCTGAAAACAGGAGAATCACTATGAGTCTGATCTGTGTAGTAGGACCCTGTAGATCCTGTACTAAATACTTAAAAAAAATATATCCATAACTACTAAGTAGTAAGAATTGCTATTTATAGCTTAGTTATGCCTAATACACAGAGAACAAATTGTCCTTTTTATTTGAATATATTTGTCTTAAATAAGAGCTTTTACTTTCAAAATATTCCTTTTGCTAGAAATTTATTACAATAATATGATAATAATAAAGATACCCATTTCTGCAGTGATATCACACATCCTGTCATATGAAATTCTGTGTACATAATTTCAAACAAATAAGCAAATACACCAAAATCCAAGATGGTATTACTCTTTCTGGGGACACACAGTTGTGGACTCTTGCTCTGTCTTGGAAATGCAGTTATTTATTGTTGTTTGAAGTCATATTTTTAGGACCTCCGTAGCATTGTCCTCTTTCTGTCCATATGAAGGATATTAAAAAATAAAGAAGCAAGGAAATGAGGAAACCGTTAAGATTTTCCCTCAAAGCACACTTACTGGTGAGTCTGGAGAAGATGTCATGCAAGTAAGTCAGCTTGGTGCTTTCCTCTGACATAGTGACCACAACAGTGATGTGCCCCTCTCTTCACACAGTTGTCCATGAGTGCTCTGTCCTCTTCCCTCCCTTGACCTTAGAGTTGTTAGACACAGATTGGAACTGGAATTGTCCACTCCTGCTTTGATGAAAAATGTATGACTCTGTCACTGCATGAAAAGAGAAACAGAGCCAACGGTTTCATGGAAACTTCAATCTGGTGTTCAAATGAATTTCATGATAAATGCATATTACCAAGGCCAGTATTGACACTGCCTCGGAGTTTGGAGACCTAATAAAAAATTTCATCCTTCTCGGACAATACAGAATTGCCATGTCAATAAATCTTGTCTGAAACCTAAACAAGAAGTCAATATTTATTAAATACACACAAGAATGGAACTTAGTCTTCTGTTTGCTCACTATAAAAGCTGATATGCTGATGGTGTTCAGCCAGGGTAAATGTTATATATTAAATGTTCATGAATAGACATAAGAGCTTATTTGGGGTATTAATAATTATTAAATATGACTTACAGCTTATCATGGAATTCTATTATCTTTCAGGGAACTTTTTTATTGTATTTATTTATTTGTTTATTTATTCATCTAAGTGTTACTCCAGGGAGGTCTTTCAAAGTCCTTAAATTATACAGAAAGTCAAATTTCTATGAGTGTTTCTCTTTATATAGTGCGATAGTGTTCTCTGGATGGTGTAAGTACAGAAGCATCCCACTGATTTATTTATGTGTGTGTGTGTGTGTGTGTGTTTGAGGAAGATTTAAAGAAATTAAAATAAAAACTTAAATTAGTTGTCCAAATGTAATAGATTTGAGGTTAGAAAATAAGATGAAGCACAAAAAAATATAGTACAATATTCCTTTCTTTTCATAGTTTTTAATTATTCACATTCAATTGCGGTCTACATTTATTAAAAGGAAAATTTTAGAAATAAACAATTCATAACATTTAAATTACATAGTATTGTAAGTAGTATGATGAAATCTCATACCGTCCTCTCTGTCACATTTGATGTGAATTATCCCTATGTCCAGACTTCTGTGTAGAGCATATAAAGAATTAAAAAAATTAGGTCCCCAAAATTCAAAGACCCAAATAAAAATTGGGAACACTTCTCAGATGAAGAAATATAAATGGAAAATAAATGTTTAAGAAACTGTTCAACATCATTGGTCAGCAGAGAAATGCAAATTAAAACAACACTGAGATTCCATTTCATACCAGAAAGAATGGCTATCATTAAGAAGTCAACCCATAACAAATGCTGGAGGGGCTGTGGAAATAAAGGAGCCCTTCTCCACTGTAGGTGTGAATGTACACTGATATAACCACTGTGGAAGTCTGTGTGAAGTCTTCTCAAAAAGCTGTGATTGGAGGACCTAGTCAAGCCAGCTATGTCCCTCCAGATACTTTTTTCAAAGAACTGAAAACATCATACCACAGTATTATATGTACACCCATGTTTATAGCAGCACAATTTGTCATAGCTATAATGTGGAAACAACCCCGATGGCCATCATCTGAGGAACTGATAAAAAAGACATATTTTTTTTTCTTGGATCTGAAATTTTTATTCATAATAATTCATGTAAAGGAGGCATTTGCCTTTATTTTCCATATCACTAGGAAATACACCATTTTTATTGTTTTAGATGTGAACTTTCCCAGGAAATTTCTCCTGTGCCTATTTAGCTTTATAAGAATGTCATCTTGTGCTATTATATTAATGTCCTGTTTTATTTCCATTATGTTTCTCATAAACCAAAGAAAAGACAGGACTTTTGTTTAAAAAGTTATGTTTTCTCTTATTCTGTATCATAATATTTACAGCTGAGGAAATATTATTTAAACTAAAGTGTAAAATGGTTAACAATGGCAAATGATACAGTCCACTTAGAGCTTACAAAACAATGTTTACCAGATAGACATATAATAAATAAAATAAGCACTTGGAAAAAGTCCTTTGAAAGCAGGCCAGGGACATCTCCTGCATCCTTTGCACAGATTGGTTAAAAAAAGGCCAGATTGTAAAATGCGCTGTCAGGAAACAAGCAAACCAAATGCACACAGAATGGCAGGTGCCTACGGAGGTTTACAAGGTGGCATCCACTAGGGTTGCAGCACACACCACTGGTGACCTAATCTAGGTCTTTCACTCAGCGACAGATTTCTTCTGTGAAGTCTGAGCACTTCGAACTGCCTCCCAAATCTTTTGTTAAGCTCTTTCCATCCTTGATTGTGGCAAAGCACGCAGCCTCGATCTTCGCAGCATGGTCAAAAAGCCCCATGTGACGCAGCATCATTACTGCGCTGAGCAGGAGGGGTTGGCCATGTCCTTGCCTGCAATGTCGGGGGCTGTCCCGTGAACCGACTCGAAGATGGCCACCCCATTGGCTCCAATGTTGCCACTTGGGGTCACGCCAAGACCACCAATCAGTCCTGCACATAGGTCACTAAGGATGTCTCCGTACAAATTTGGCATAACGAGAACATCAAACTGGGATGGATCTTGTATCATATTCAAACACACTGTGTCAAGGTACATCTCATTAAATTTAATATCTTTGCAATTTTCGGCAACTTCCCTGCATTTTTGCAGAAAAAGTCCATCTGACATTCTCATGATGTTGGCCTTATGCACAGCCATGACATTGCTCCGGTGGTTGTTCCGTGCATACTCAAAGGCAAACTCAGCAATGCGCTTGCTTGCTTCTTCAGTGATGAGCTTGATGCTCTGCACGACTCCATCCACGATCACGTGCTCAATCCCACTGTATAATCCTTCAGTGTTCTCGCGAATGGTAACAATATTCACGTCGGTGTAGGGGGTTTTATAGCCTTCGATTGAGACACATGGCGGGACATTGGCATAAAGGTCAAACGTTTTACGCAGTAGTAAATTCATAGATGGGTGACCAGCTGCAATTGGGGTCTTTAAAGGGCCTTTCAGGCCCATCTTGTTCTTATCCATGGACTCCTTGGCTTCTGGCGGGATCATCCACTTCCCTCCAGGTCCCTGAATGACGGTGACATTCCGCTCCTCCCATTGGATAGGTGCTTTGGCAGCATCAAAAATCTTCATAACTGCAGCTGAAATTTCAGGGCCAATTCCATCTCCTGGAATTAAAGTTACTGTCTGAACACCACCAGCAAAACCTCTGGTCACCTGTTTTGGGCTGTGGAATGCCCCCAGCAGACGAGAGACCGAGATTTTGGGGGGGAGGGGTGTGACCACCCGTTAACAGCAGGAGGGACCTACATGCTGGTGTCCCTGTGCAGTGCCTTTAACTTGCTATGTGACCTTCATACTGAGACCCAGGATGCCTGGGTTTCTTCCCTACTCTAAAAAGACATATTTTTACACAATGAAGTAGTATTCAGCCATATAAAAAGATAAACTTGAAGCCGGGCGTGGTGGCGCATGCTTGTAATCCCAGCACTCGGGAGGCTGAGGCAGGAGGATTGTTGTGAGTTCGAGACCAGCCTGAGCTACAAAGTGAGCTTAAAGCCAGCCTGAACTGCATAGCGAGACCCTGTCTCAAAAAGACAAAAAAAAAAAAAAAAAAAAAAAAAAAAAAAAAGATAAACTTGAGGCTTTTCTAGGCAAATGGATGCAACTGGAAACCACATTCATAAGTGAAATAAATCAGGGTCACACCTGGAAACATCATATTGTCTTACTTCTGTAAGAACCTGGAAGAGTAAATAAAATCTGAACGTTACAATAGATACTGTAAAAGGGAAATAATCTGTTCAAAGGGAAGAAGCAAGAAAGAAGCAAGAAAAAAAGATATATTTATGAATGTATACAGGATAGCTTGTTGATTATAATGCTGATTTCTGCCAGTCTATTGGAAGGAGCAGTTAGTGCTTAAATTTATTTTTTTCTCCTCTTTAATTTGTTATGGATTTTTAAAACCAATTTTGCAGCTTAATCTGTTAAGCAAATAATTTGAAGGTAACATTATGCAATATAACAACCATTGTTGAATTCCTATTGTTTTGTTTAGTGAAATTCTGTATTTTTAATTTCTGTTTTATTTTTAACCATTTTTTATTCTCTTTTACAAGTAATTGTCACTTTGTCCAGTTTATCTGCACCTACTAGTCACTTACTAGCCAACATTTACCCTGGTTACTTATCAAATCTCAGTGGTATCTGAAGACTTAGGTTCAAGAATTCTTATTTGACTTAACAATGGCTCCAACACACAAGACCAGTGATTCTGGATTTCAGTACACCGAACAGAAGAGATAAAGTTTTTTTAAAAGTAAAATGGTGAAAGTACAATTCATTGTTTTGAACTAGAGATCACATGCACATTTTTAACTTCTTAGTGCACCTAATTAATAACTTATCTATCTATCTATCTATCTATCTATCTATCTATCTATCTATCTATCTATCTATCTATCTATCTACCATCTGTCATCTATCTATCTATCTCTTTTGATAGTGTTCATGATTTCAGGCATCTGTTGGGTATTCTCAAATATATCCACTATGGATGACAGGGGGCTACGTTACTGAAATGCATTATGACTTTTGAAATATTTCACTTAAAGTCACCCATGAATGTGAAGAGGAGGAAGAATTGGTGAAGAGATTTTTTTTTCCTTAAAACGATAGCTGATGCTGCCCACATCCTGGGGGTAGGAACAGTGTTAAGTCATTTGCTTCTAAGAAGAGTAACTTTCTACTGGGCTGCATGTTGAGTTTAATCTACTAATCTTAGAGCTTGGATTTGGAATGGAGCCTGAAAAATTAGATTTGGACTGAAAAATTGCCTTAGCAGTTGAACCTGGAGATGGATGCCATGTAGAGGTCAGTTTTTACTCTTGAGAGCTTCCTCAGCTATGATCCACGATTGCTTCTGTGGATCTGATGTGGGCCGTGATGAAGAGAGAGCGGGTATGTACCACCTTGGAGTTTATCTCACAACGCTGTGATGCTTATGCTTTAGAATGAGAGCCAGAGAGGAAGAGGCAAGAATCATGTACAGCACCCAACACCACAGCTGTGTGACTCACCGAGACACACCCAGGAGTGTGCTTTATTAATCTGTTAATCCAATATGGCTGATGCATTAGGATTAACATTAATTTGTCAATTGCACATCCAAGCACACGGAAAGCCATACTAAACATTCAATCTTTGTTGTCTTGCGAGGTCCTTAGGGCATTAATGAAGCACATTTCTAGACAGCTCAGGGAGGCCTGACCTGGAAGTCTCCATCTGGTCCCTGTCCCTGCATCTGTTGCTGCTGTCCTGACATGCTGCTGGACCCAAAAAGTGAACAGAATTCCTTCACTGTCCCTTCAGCCCCAACATTTCTGCTTTGGGATCAGTATTATCACCAGGCGTACTAGCAGCAAAATTTTGGTTGGACACAGTTTCTTTTTAGAGAATATGATTCATCATCAGCTGCATAATTAACTCATAGATATTTACTATAAGAAAAACTCCTATCACAAAATTAGTGTCATTTGGATTATAAGAAAGAGAATGTGCTAAGGAACACACACACACACACACACACACACACACACACACACACACACAACACTATAATAGTAATATAGGACAAAGAGACAAATCCAGATTGGCCTATCTTCTTTGCAAGTTAGGTGTTTAGTGAATTTGGATGTGAAAGATCAGCAAGTTCTCTAAAGATTTAAATTGGATGAGATGTGTGATATTAAAGACAGAAATGTAGTCAAGTTATATACAAATGCACAAAAAGGATATGGCATTTTTACACAATGGAGTGACACTCAGAATAAAGCCATTTATGCAGTAATTCTTTTTTTTTTTGTCTTTAAAAAAATTTATTGAAGAACAAATAGCAATGAGACAGTTTCAAATCAAATTAACAGGACAGATTCAATAATTAATACATTGCATATTATTTTCGTAGTGGTTTTTTGTTGTACAAGGCGCATTCTTGACATTCTACTTACAAACACCATTAGAGAAGATGCCTCTAATCAATAAATTAAGAGAATGTAGCTGTACACTTATCTTAATTTTTAAAGCTGAATTATAGTACAGTTTTAATAGTTAATACTTTCTGCCTTGTTATCTTCCTAGTGGTTGTCCACAGTACAAGAAGCTGACAGAATATCCTGTCCAAACACTATTAGTGCAAATCTTCCTTCTCATAGAATTATACAGAAGTACTGCATATTTATCCCAACTGTACTGTTTATACAAATACAGAATGGTTCTTCCTTTGTATCCCCCTTTTGTTTTGTTTAGTCCTGTCAAAGATGGCCATTCCATTGTCATTCAACTATTATAGGTGCCTGAGCTCAACAAAATAATCAAACACAGTCCAGAAGTCCACAATAATAGTGGGTTATCTGAAGAAGTTGTTGACTAGAGCCATTTACAGCTCTGCTTATTATTATGGCTTTATTTTATATTCCTCATTTTATACTTTTCTGCTGGATGGTTAAGACTGAGATAAAGCAAGACATATTTAACAAAAAATGTAACTTTTGTATCTGATAAGGTCAATTAAGTCCCCTCAGGGTTTATCCTGTATCCCTGTACCTCACTCTGTAGATCCTTTGTCAGTGTCAGCCATGTGCATGAGTCACAGCCATTGCTTGACCAGTTTGCTCTCTGTGAGAGCCTGAGTGAAAGTCTTCTTTCCATGTGACTCTCCCCAGGCACACTATAGATCATCAATCATATTCCTCTGTGGCTCAATAATCTCCTTGGTCAGAAGATTTGGGGCACAACTGAGTTCCATGATGTTACAGTACAGGTTCTCCTATGCCCTGAGTCTTCACTGACCTTGAAAGGCTAGGGCCAAAATGTTGGCTGACCTTGCAGCCCTTCCATTTCTCCAATTTTTGATCTTCAAACTTAGGTTGTTAAACACCCAGAAGAGAAGCTAATGAGTACCCTGCAACATATGCAGTTCTGTTTACCTATCTCACTAAATTCTTTTTAGTTGTTATACATTTCTATTTGTATTTCTTCTTTTGATTTCTTATACTAGGGAGATTATACAAAATTTTCACATGTTTGTCTGGTTTATTTCACTTATGAGTGTATGTTCAAGTGGTATCCACTTCAACATAAATGTTTCAAGTTTATCATTCTTTATAGCTGAGTAATATTCCATTGTATAGACATACCACATCTTTTTCAACCTTTCCTCATGTGATGGGCATCTTAGTTGTTTCCAAGATTTTGCTATCACAAATTGTGCTGCTATAAGCCTAGGTATACCTATATCACTATGATACAATGTTTTCAGATCCTTTGGGAAAATTCCCAGTAGGGGGATAGCTGGTTTGAATGGGATTTCCAGTCCTACTCTTTTGCGGAGTCTCCACACTGACCTCCACAATGGTTGTACCAGTCTACATTCCCACCAGCAGTGGAGAAGTGTTCCCTTTTCCCCACAACATCTCCAACATTTGTTGTTGGTTGATTTCCTTATGACAGCCATTCTTTCTGGAGTGAGATGGTATCTCAGTGTTGTTTCTATTTGCATTTCATGGATGGCTAGCGATGTGGAGCATGTTTTCATATATTTATTCACTTCTTTAATTTTGTCCTCTGAGAAGTGTCTATTCATCTCAGATACCCCATGCCATAATTCTGTTGTAAAAATAGACTAGAAAAGTAAACCTAAATATATAAAATAGTGATTACTGGAAGATGGGAAAGGAGTTGACAAAAGAAAGGTGAATTTGATCACAGTACCCTCTATGCATGTATCAGGATGCCATATTGAACTTGTTAATATATGCAGTTAATTTTGTGAGCAATTCAGTGAGAATATTGCCTGAGTTTCCGTACATTGTTTGAAATACAGACTTAAATCCTGAAGGAACTAAGAAGCAGAGAGGTTGGTTTGAAAGCAGCCTCGGTATGTATAATATAAGGCATTCTAGAACTTCAAGCCCTAATAGTAAAGCATATTACAAGGAGGAGATAGTTTTTAATGGGAATTGAGTTATTATAAATTTCAACATAAAAATGTGGATTGTGTGTACTTTAAATAGAAAAGATGCAGTAACCATTTCAATCATGCTACCTGTATTTGTTAGCTTTCTTATCACTGATGCACAATATTCAATATCCACAACTTAAAGGAGGAAACGTTCAATTTAGTTATTTCAATAGATTCACAATATGGATGGATCGTACTACAGCGATATGTGTGGACCCATATTTATAGAAGCATAATTTGTCATAGTTATATCTTGGAAAGAACCAACTGCCCATTAGCTAAAGAATGGATAAAAAAGATTTGGCATTTTTACGCAATGGAGTATTACTCAGTTACAAATAAAGATAATCTTGAAGCTTTTATAGGTAAATGGATGCAACTGATAAGCGATATAAATGAGACCTGCATGTATAAACATTGTATTGTTTCCCTAGTGTAAGAACCTGAAAGAGTAAATAAAATTGAAAGGGCAAATAGATACTATGAAAGGGGAAGAAACTGCTCAGAAGGAAAGAATAACTGGGATGAGGAAAAAGAAAAAATAAGGAAGGGGGAAAATATATATATACACACACACACACAGACACACAAGATATCTAAGATAATTATACTACTAATTTCTGTTGGTTTATTGAAAGGAACAGTTAGTACCTATTTTTTGATTAATTTTGCATTCCTATATCTACTAATCTGAACAATGACTTTGATGTAACAATATGACCATAACAACTGTTGATTTTTTATCATCTTGTTTTGAAATTCTGTGTCTTTTTCATCTTTATTGCTTAAAAAAAATGGCTGATGAGATAGCTCAGTGGTCTAAAGCACCTGCTTACGCAAACTTAGGCTCAGGGACCATGGTTCAATCCCTGGTACCACATGCTGCACGAGGCCTGCTCCCAGGGTGGGCTGAACCAGCCAAAACAAAACAAAAACAAAAACAAAAACACAATCAAAAAAGCAGAATGTGGCTGGTTACCTCTCAAGAAGAAACATCATGGCAGAAGGGCAGGTGAAGAGAAGTTGCTTTCTCCTGGTAGAGGGCAGCAGAATGGTACCCGATAGAACCAAGATCACACCACTGTGACCCACCAAGATGCACCCAAGAGTGTGCTCTGCTAATCTGTTAATGCAGTGCGGTTGATACATCAGGATTAACATTTACTTATCAATTTCATATCCAAGAACACTTCAAACCATATTAATTATTCAAATAAAGACAATAGCAAGTTCATAATTCCGTCCAATCTGCCATAACTTTCCCATGTACAAATGGAAATGCAATAATCCATTTTTCAAGGTCTCAATAGTTCCAGCATTTTTCAAAAGTCCAAATCCAAATCTGTCCTGAGATTCAATCCAAAGTTTTAACTATGAACCTTTGTACAAATAAAACATGTCACACAATCCCAAGGTATAATGGCACATGTAAATATTCCCATGTCTAAAGGGAAGAACTGGGTGATAGAAAAGAATTGGAAAAAAGTGAGATCAAAGCCCAGCAGAGGAGACATTCAGTTCTGTGTCTCCACTTCAGATGTCAGAGCACATGGTGGCAAGATGTGAGTGCTGGACAGTTGGACAGCCCTGCCCCTATGGCCTTCTGGCTGCAGCCCATATTGCCTGTCTGTTAGGCTGGCTCCTTTCCTAGCCTGCAGCTTTCCTCAACAGGTGTCCCATATTCCTGGCTCTCCAACTTCCTGAGGGTTTCCAACAGCTCAGGCACTGCCCTAGCAAGGGCTCCTTGCCAGGCCTCCCAGGCCTTCTATTAAAATCTGTGTGAAACATTCCAGGATATGACAGCTCTGTCATGATGATGCCAATAAAACCAGCATCATGTAGATGATACCAAAGTCAGCTGTAGATTGAACAGTAGCTTGACCCCATTGAGCTATGGCTATAGCAGCTTCTGATCACATGGATGGCTGAACAGAAGGAAATAAATTCCAGGAACCAATTCATAGGAGGATTTTCTTGAAAAGACATCCTGGAGACTCTCTTCACAAATGAAAGGTTTACAGTTTTATACCCTTGAGCTTGTGGTGAGTGATCTTGCTGATTCTGAGATATCTTCAAGTTCTCTTCTTGCAAAATTTTTGGTTTCTTTTTAATGGCTCTCTTTAGCAGCCATCCCTTCTTTATTCCAAACTTTACATGTGCTTTCTTCTGGGTCAAAATTTAACCTTCTTTAAAAGTTTCTCCTCTGTCTTTTGCTTCCATCTCACTGTGAATCACCTAAAACAGCCAGCAGTACCAATTCCACAGCTCAAATATCAGGCTGCTGAAATTTTATTCAAGAGATAAATTACTCAATCACTTAAACCTTAGTCTCTTATGAATTTCCTGGACATGGATAAGATTTGTAAAAATTTCTTGCCAAAGTGCTACACACATAGCCTGTGGTCCAAACACCAGTTTATTCCTTATTCTCAACTTTATCATTCTGGGCAATGGCTTTTAATTTACACATTTATATGAGCATTCTGCTGTTCTGAGCTCTAGAAGGCTTCTTACATTCTAAGGCTTCTCTAGCACACATTTCTATACTTTCCCCAGCTCATTTATCAGTCCCAGTGGCTTCTTAACAACATGGCCAGCTACAGTCACATCATTAAGACACAATACTGGAAACCCAAAATTTAAAAGAGGAAAGTTTCAGGAAATTCAGTACGTGGTCTGCCGGCTTCAAGGAATATCACAGAAGGGCATGGTGAAGCAAAACTGCTTATCTTCTTGTGGCTTGTCTGTCCATAACTGAACAGTGGATGGATAAAAGCTAGAAAAGAAAGGGAAAATTACCATATATAAGACTCAGGATGATGTCTCATGACCCACCTAGACACCCACTAAGTGTACTTTTCTAATCTTCTTGGCATTTCTTAATCCAACAAAATTGACATATCAGGAATAATTGTCATGCTGTCTTTGCTGTATTGGAGTAGAAAGTAATGAATGCCATCAAGTGTTATTTAGTTAAGAACAAACTCATTACAAAATTGTACTTTACTTTTTGCATGAGATAAAAAATGTCTTCTTTCTTTTTTTTTAAATTCATGTATTTGGTAGAGGGTCTCACTATGCAGCTCAGACTCACAGTGATCCTCCTGTTCTCAGCCTTCCCAACATGGGGCTTGTAGACATGTGCTATCACAGCTGAGCTCGGTCACAGCTCAGCATGCCCAAGGATGGGGTGGGCGTAGCACGTGGGAAATAAAAATTTCTATTTGATGCTTAAAACGTATGTAAAGCTTCATAATTTTAGGGAAATTAATTATAATAAGATTAATAACCCCAAAATGTTTGGAGTTATATACGGATGGACTATTGTGTATTTTCTATAGCATTTTCTTTGAAATATTTTTGTGTTTTAGAAAGAGGGGAAAATACAAATCAGGGTATTTTTACTTTATTAGAGGATAGACCAGATGACATTTTTGATTTATTCCATCCCTTTGAAAATTGGTTGTAGATATAATTACTATCTATGAAGTAATGTGAAGTTTTACTATGGCCTGGCAGACATACACCAAAATAAACTTGGAAAATAATCAAATAAGAAATAATAAAAATGAATGGAATTTCATATTTATGCAGTGGCAGTTTTATTAAGCTGTTTAAACATATTAAAAGAATATAAGCTATTTTAAGGTAAATGATTGTCTTGGTTATTTTTTTACTCATAGCTGGAACAAAATACCAACACCTAAAATGAAGGAAAGAAAGGTTTAGGACACAGTTGGTGGAGTTTTCAGTCCATGCTCAGCTGGCTCCAAGGCAAACGGTAGCAGTTCATGGCAGCAGAAAAAAAGAGGAGGAGGAGCAGCAGCTGCGAGTCCATCAGACTCTCTCTCTCTCTTCCTTCTTGGAGAACTGTGAAGACCGATGCTCCGCTGTGAAGATCAGAGCCGCTCCCTTCCTCACCTCTTTCATTTATCATTTTTTGTGCTGAGCCACTGTGGGCATGTCCTCTCCGCCCTAGGGTGGGCACGGTCACGCCCTACGCCCTAGGGCTGGCCCTACTTGCCCTTAGGGGTGGGCCCCCACATGGCCCAGGGTGTGGAATGACTGAGCCATCCAGATAAGTTGACACAGTGCATCAAGCACTACAATGATTGGATTTCAAACAACTGAATCTTATAACTGTTTCCTTTTTTTGGAGGCAAAAGCGGTTAAGGATGGATCAGATCTGGAAATTCTTGCTCTTGTTTTATTTCTGGGGTAACATCACACATCTTGTGAGATAAATATTAATACTGACTGCTGATTTTAGGTAACTCTTTGAATTCCCATAAGTTTAAGTAGGAGTCTTCTACTGTAAGAAGTTAACATGCAGGAGTTAAAAATTATTAAAGTATTTCTTGGCTGCTTTTTTATTCATTCTATATCAGCTCAATGTTTAAAATGACATTAGCAGCAAGATCGGTGTAAATTATGGCAGAAGATATTTTTCTAGTCTTATGATTTATATATAACCACTATTATTTTTCACAAAAGACTCATTTTAATCACATAACAATATTCTGATCTCATATCCAATTTCATTGATTCAAATTCTGTCTCCTCTGCGGGAGTTTCCTACCACACTCCCATCAATCAATTTTTAGTTTCTCTGCCTTCTTTGTTCAGGTGAATCAGGCTTATGTGTGTCTGACAGCAAGATAATATAGTAGCAAGTGAATGTTTTATTATTCTCTTTGTACTTACAGCTTGAAAGTTACTTGAGTATCTCAAGATCATATGGGAGATGAAGGGATTATTTTTCAGGCTGCCTTTATTTCCTCTTGCCATTGACATTGAGTGTAATTAAGTCAAAAAAGTAAGTGAACAAGAAAAAAAAAGTGAGACCTCCTTTTCACTCTCTGAAAATTTGCATTAAGAATACTTAATGGGATAAGAATTCAAAATCTTCAGGCTGGGGAGATAGCTCAGTGGTATAAGCACTTGCCTAGCAAGTGCAAAGTCCTGAGTTCAAGCCCTGGTGCAAAAAAAAAAAAATTCTGTCTATGATATTCCTTATCATAATTTTATGAATGAGATTATTCTGGAATGAGTAGTGTTAAAATATCTGTGCAAATGATGCAAGAAAGGGCAAAACACATTAATTTTTTTCTTGTGCTTTTATTTATGCATTGATGCTTTTTAAAATAAAAAACAAGGGGCCAGGGAGATGGCTCAGTGGAATAAGCTCTTCCCTGGCACGCACAAGGGCCTGAGTTCAATCCCTGGTTCCACCAAAAAAATAAAAATAAAAATAAAAAATAAAAAAAAAACAAGCTTTTTGAAAAGTTGGGGCAGAATTTATTTTTCAGTATTAAAATTTGTTTTTCAAATAGCCTTAAAGTAATTGTGTAAAATAGTGATTCATTCTTGTAGTGAATTGTTATTTATGAAATGAAACATAATACGCTTCTTTCTTTACCACTTGTAAGCATTAGATGCAGGAAAATTTTACTAATATTTTTCTGCTTAGCTGGAGAATGACATTTTAGTATGCAACATGAAAAAATAACTGGCCATCAGTAAATATGAAACTAACATGAACCCAATTTTAGTTGACCTATCTGAGGCTTATTTTGGGTTTTGTCTTTCTGCTTCTATTCCAGGCTCCTTACAATCTCTTTTCATAAACAGGTGATAGGAATCTATTTAAAACTTAGAACAAATCATATCATTCTTCATGAACTTACTTTAATTATTTCTCATCATTTTTGGGATTAAAAACTCAAATGATCCATTTTGCAATGGCTTGTTTATAGGTTTCTTGATTCACCCTTCCACAGAAGTGACAGCAACACCCCTGGTATTTCCAGAATACTCTTGGGAACTAGTAGATTTTCAATACATATCTGTGAAATAAACAAGAGCTAAATAAATGAGAGTGTTATGCATTTGTGAAAAGAGTTTTGACAATGTTATTCATGTAGAATTAAAAGAAAAGACCACAGGTTATCAATTTGAGGTTCATAGGAAGAGGCACATGCTTCCTTCATTAATTTCAGACTAACTGCATTGGAATTAGAACCCAGTCTTGCATTTGACCTATTCTCATTTTCCAGAAATCATAGGTTAACTTTTGTCCTTACAGTTATGCTAAAAACAAGAACTAAACCTTGAACAAATTGCCTTAGCAAGCTGACCCTTTTCAGCATGGCCTAGAGTAGTCTAGCTAAAATGTAGTGAAGTGTCCTACCCAGATGTTCTTCCATCTTTGCATGGTATTATGATGGACTGGGTATTTGACTAAAAACAGAGAAATCAGAGACTGGTTCCTGGTCAGTGAGGTCATGTACCCATTTGGAGGTTTTGAACGGGTGATTCCTAATTAGTCTCCCAATGGGGGAAATTTTAATAGCTTACACAAAATCAAAAGACTCAGAATGACCCTTACAAGTGTTGTCAAGAGAGTTATAAGACGTAAAGTTTCAGGTAAACTCCAGAAAACAATAAGTGCCTGGGTTTAATTGTATTATCACAATTCTTATGAGTGTTATAAATGGACTCAGGAAATAATTGACTTTACACATCCCTCAGTTCTTTGTGTTCTGGTAAACTCACTTCTTCATGAGTTTTTCCAAGTTTTTTTTTTATCAGTTTTCCTTTTTTTTTTATCCATTGGAATGACATGGTCATGTATGTAGATTTGCAATGTCGCAAGTATGTGTGTGTGTGTGTGTGTGTGTGTGTGTGTGGTGAGTGGGTGATGCAGAGTATAAGAGCTATGAGACTATGTTTGTATGAGAGACAATAGTCTTTTTTCTCTCTGGTTTTTATTTTATAACTGTTTTTCAAAATTCAATTTTACTAGGGTTACAAGCAATTTTTCCAATAATTATACAGTTGTTGCATGACTGGAGAGATCTAACCAATGAAAAATTACCTTTTGTTTTATTACTAAAGAATTATGTGTTATTTAAATTATTGAAATAATACTCCAAGTCTGTAAATTTAAAAACTTGTCTAACATTATTAACAGCCTACTGGTATCTTTGTACATTTTTATTTATTTATTTCCATTTATCTATTTATTTATTTTCATTATTTATTTATTTTTGGGGCTCACTATACACAGATTGGACTTGTAGTGATCCTCCTGTTTCATTCCCAGTCTCATTCACTTTCTCAGTGCACCCTGAGGTGAGGCCCCGCTCCCTGCTCCTGCCTGAGCAGCTGCTTTAGTCCACTGAGCTATCTGGCTGGCCCTTGTAAATTTTATTTGTACATAAATTTATATACACATATACTTTTAAAAAGTATACTGATAAATTTAATATCAGTATAGGTATAATTTCCTCCTTGTTTTTTTTCATTTAATAAAAGTTCTAAGAGGTAAAGTTTTAGGCAAACTCCAGAAACTTATTTTCCCTGTTTTTTTTTTTTTATCCATTGGAATGATATGTTCATGTATGTAGATTTGCAATGTCACACGTATGTGTGTGTGTACGTGTGTGTGTGTGTGTGGTGAGTGGGTGAGTGTGGAGTATAAGAGCTATGAGACTATGTTTGTATGAGAGACAATAGTCTCTATGTGTGTGTTGTAGTCAAGGTGTGCAAGGAAATAGATTCAATACAGGACACATAAACTATAGGATTATTTTATACTATTCACCCAAAAAGTCAAATGCAGAAGAGTGTGGAGATCTGCCTGCACATCGGAGACCAAAAGAATCCAGCTCAGGGCTGGCGGCAGCGCCCTGCATGAGTCCAGCTGGAGCCTAGAGCCTATGAAAATGTCTCACGCTAGCTTGTATCAAGGATCTGCACTGGGAAGGCCCAAAGGTCGTTGGTAGGACCTAGAAAGTCTGCTAGTGAAATAAACGCTTCTCTGGCAAGCACAGGGTCTGAGTTCAATTCCTGGTTTTGAAAAAAAAAAAAAAAAAAAGAACGTGCCGGTGGAATGAAAGACTGTGCCAGCAGGCCGCCGGATCTGCACTGGTGCCAGGAAGCTCCATTTAGAGTAAGGACCAGAGTTCTCCCACAGGGAACTGTGGCTGTCATCAGCGATAGCAAAGACCCGGACTTGTCCAATGATGAGAACTGCTGAGAAGCAGCAAGCTTCTCCAAATCAACAGCACGCCAGCTTCCCCTACGGTTCTCCTTTTATGCTAGTGGAAATCATCAAGTGAATATTCCACACCCAGCGCCAGGCTGGGCCAACACAGCAGGTCTGGAGATGGAACCCTGGCCCTGCGCCTTCTTGCAGGTGCTATAATCTGCTGAGCTATTTGGTCGGCCCTCATAGCTCTCTGTTATCATGTTGTACAGATAATTATTTACTCTACCATTTATTAGGCCTTTAAGTTCTTTCTTTTTTTAAATATGTACTTAGTACAGGGTCTACAGGATCTCACTTTATAGACTGGATTTGTAGTCATCCTTCTGTTTCCAGCCTCCCAAGTGCTGGGATTACAGGCACATGGGGCTTGAACTGAGGTGCATCCCTGCTCCTGCCTAAGCAGGTGCTTTTGGCCACTGAGCTCTACCGCCGGCCCTTAATAGTTCTCTAATATCGTGTTGTACAGGTAATTATTTAATATCCCATTTATTAGACTTTTAAGTTATTTCTGTTATTTTAGAAATTAAACATGTTTTAGGCAACACTGTGTTGATATACTTGCAAAAGTATGAAGATGTATTTGAACAATGCATTCCCAAGTTAAATTATTTGACATGTTAGTGGAGGAATATAATGCTGAAAATGAGATCTACATTGAAATTCACTGTAAAAATAAATTTTACTCAGAAGCTGCAAGTGTACAGAAGAACTGGATTTGTGCCGTTGCCTGTCTTTCCCTCATCATTTGTTACCTTTTATGGCACAATCTTAGATTAGAACTCTGCTTTCATCATCATATCTGGCTTTAAATATATGAATGTTCTTTTTTTCTCTAGGAAAAATAAATATTTCTATTGGCCCCTCCGGTTATAAGACTCACATAATTCTTGCTCCTTGACATATCCCAGGCATCGTCTCCCTGTATTTCTTGGACTTATCTGGAAAGTGGATGGTGATTGCTAAATATTTGTCACTTAATTGAAAGATAAGGTGAAGTTGACGTCACCTGTAAATATTTTGTTTGCAGTGAAACTGGATTTTAGATGCCTGCTGGAGTTTTCCTGGAGATGGATATAAAACAAATTTGAGGGATATAAAACTTTAATAAATACTTAAGAATTTGTTGAACGGTAGGACCCATGTGTTTAATATACACATTATGATTCATGACACTATCTCTGTAGCTGGCTTGCTTCTGGCTTGAGCCTTCCCGCTAGCAAGGATTAACACTGAAGCTGGCAGTGCCGTTGTGTCTTCCGGTCATCTGAACTGTGAGCTTCTTCTCTTACCCATGAGAGCTATGCTTGTTGGGTTACAGATGGATGGACCTGCCAGGGCTTGTGGGTCAGATTGCTACAGTGATGTCATTTTCTACATTACTGTCCCATGCTTACAGCTGTGGTAAGCACAGCCATGATGGTGGGAAGCAGCGCTCCTTTTCACATCCTTTATTGTAGATGTCTCTGTCAAGAATAGGCAGATAAAGACATGGTTTCTGCACCATTACCTTTTTTCTTAATGAGGGTAAAACCCAAACACTTAACAAAAGTGAACAAATCACTCATCATCTAGAATTATGCACAAGTTACTAATGCCTTGTGTTCGTTTTCTTTTACTTATTCTTATGTAGACATTTATATTCCTGTTAAAATGATTTTTAATTCCTTTAATTTAGTCTAAACCCATCATTCATGCTTGTTGTCATAGCAATGAATTTTAACTTTCACTGAGCATTGCAGCATTTTGTTGCTTCAGATATCTATCTAATCCGCGATGAAACAATCATGTCTGGAGGCTATTAATGCAATTCACTTCAACGTACAGATGATCATTTCCATACAGTTTTAACCATTTCTGAAAATTTTGGAATTGGAATGTTCAAATGGAAATAAAATAATTTCTCCCACCTATATCACTGGGCAGTTCAAGGGTATTAGTTATTTGCAGTTCTACAAATTTTACAGCCCTAAATTTTGAGTTGTTGGTACCTTGACAGTTATTATCTAACAACGGAAATGCAAAGTTTATGAGGTGTTACAAAATAAGGAAACACCAAGCATAAAATCATACCAGAAGGTAAGATCATTTGTTTCTTTGCTCTGATAAATCAGAAGTTAATGATACCCTTCCAGCTAGTTGTGTCTCCTAAAACCTCACAAACTGGAGTATCTTTACTCCTTAAGAAACAGGCTGTATATTTATAGACTTGAAGGTCTCAGGAAATCAGGGAAACTACTTTTAGAAATAATGTAGTGGGCAAAAAAAATCAGTAACAATCTTAATATTAGATTTCTGACAGATTTTAGTTTATAGAATAGAATCATAGATATGATTAACAGTTCTGAGCTTTTTCAGACTCATGGCATTTGTAGGTATGAAGAATTTATGTTCTCAAACATCCTAAGACTGAGGGAGAAACATGAAACACTGTGACTTTCCTTCTCTAGGACATGGGAGAGAAAGTCACTGCCCAGTATTTCTTGACTGCCTAAGATGTCTGAAATAGTATCCCAAAGCTTTGGGATTCATTAACAGTAAAACAGATAAGACTTCATCTTCATAAAATATAATCTGTACATTTATTTATTTATGTATTTATGTATCTATGTATTTATTGTATTTTAGGGAAGGGTCTACAGAGTGTTTAGGGTCTCACTACTAAGTCAGACTTGTAGTGATCTGTCTGTTTACAGCCTCCCTAGAGCTGGGATTACAAGCATGCGCCATCATGCCCAGTCTCAATTGCTGTCTCAGTGCATCCCAGGGGTAGGGCCAGTATGATAAGCCTGGAGATTGAATCCCCCATCCTCTGAGATTGCTTGCAGGTGTTTTAATCCAGAGTTATTTGGCCAGCCCTTTGCTTCTATTTATAAGGAATGAATAAATTATATTAGGGGTGATAAGAACTTTGGAAGGAAAGAGTAGAGCACAAGAGGCATAAGTGTATTCCAATGTGGAAGGGGTGGTGATCCTCCTGTTTCAGATCTTCAGTGTTGGAATTATAGGCATGGCGCACTGCACCCAGCCATGGGGTCAGCACCAATTGTTTGGAGTGTGGTTGGAACAGGATTCAGTACTAGGGGTTGAACATGGGTCTTTCCTCTTGCAGGCAGGCACTAAGACCCTTGAGCCATATCATATGCTTGAGTGTTAGTTTGAAGTAAATCTACATCAGGCATAAAGTCATAAAAGGTCTGGAATACAGAAATATTTGTTTGAAACCGAGCATTTTGCAATGTGGTAAGGGAAATGAGGTTCATCTCTGATAGGCTGGGTCAGTGGTATTATTGCATGTCATTTCTTATTATATATTCTGTGAACTGACAACGATTTCTTAGCTTTTATGAGGGACTGTCACCTCAGACCTTCCTACCACCCTGGGAACCCCACCCAGCGCAGGGCCACTACACATGAAATACCAGTTTCTTACTTGCCCCCTCAGGTCATTTCACCCCCTCACCCATAATCTTTGACCCCCAGTGTGCTACACAGGCTTTTGCTTCTGAACCAAGGGGATCCTAAATGGGTGGAGAAAACCCATATACAAAACCAGGACAAACGAGAGAGAAAGGTGAAGGTTTATTTTTGTAACTTTCTCAGAACAGAATACTGTCTTGCAGAGAAAGGGGCCAGAGCCGGCCTACCAAGAGGTGGCCTTGCACAGAACACAAAGGCCGTACAGCCAGGTAGAGCCAGGCTTTGCAAGGCCACCTGTTTTGCTGTGGCCACAACTGCTCTTCCAGAATGCAAAGGTTGCTTTGAGAAACACAGAGCTTCACAGTCCAAGTCACCAAAGTTTTCCAGCCCTGGGTGAAGCGAGTCCCAGCTGTCCTCAGTTTGAATCCTCATGGTCTCCGCCTGCAGTCACCTGGTCCAGTTCCTACTCTTACCGCTCTTCCTCGTCGTCCTCTGAGGAGCTGAGGTTCTCTTCTTCCTCCAGGAGATCCCCGAGGTCATTTCCCAGACAGGCCGCGCCTCTGATCCCTGTCCCCACTTCCTGGTGCTGTGGCTCCTCTGGGTGTCCATCCGGGTAGGCGTGCTTATAGAAGCAGCTGGCTCCAAAGGGGCATCTCCCTCGGCCTTCGTCAAAGTACCTGCAGGCCTTGGTGCTCAGGGCGTCCTTGTATGTGCGAATGAGCGCCTGCTTCTCCTCTCCTTCCTCCAGCCAGTACTCGCTGGGGATGATGAAGTCAGAGTGCACCCTGCACTGGGGGCAGGTCTTGACGAGCCCGCTGTCGAAGCCCTTGGTTCTCCTCCAGCTGCGCACACATTGAAGACAGAAGACGTGGCTGCAGCTGCAGAGGAGGCCGAAGCGGCGCTCGCTGGCCTCAGTCTTCTGGTACACCACCTCCAGGCAGATGCCACATGCCAAATCCTTACTGTGCTGCATGGCAAGGGACATCTGCCTGTCCTTCTGGTGAACCCGGAGGCAAGACTCTCGGTGCTGGCGCCTCTGGGCCGTGTCCATGGAGTGTAGCACCTTCAGTCCACACAGGTCGCAGGTGTCGTCGTGCATGTCCTTGCAGGCATCCCCATAGAGGCACCGACCGAAGGCTGTGTAGACACACAGCTGCTTCCTGGGCTCCTGGCACATCAGGCCCAGCGCTGGGGCCTCTGTGCAGGTGGAGGTTTCGGGGCCACCATAGAACTGCCTGGGGAAGAAGTCGTCCCTGTGCAGCCAGTCCTCGGACCCTGTGCCCGCGGCCCGGAAGCGCAATTTTCTGCCCTCCTCGATGCCATTCGTGTCCTGGATTGGACCAGCTTGGGAGGATAGACTGGAGACAGCCCCCAGCAGTAGTTCTTCAGGACGAGCTCGAGCGGCTGCTGCTTCCTCTTGCAGTGGCTTGTCATGCTCATATCTGCAGCATTCTCCGTACACGCAGCTCCCCGGCTGGAAATACTTGCAGACTACGCGGTCCGAGCTGTGGGAGGGGCCCGGAGAGTGGACGCAGTCTTCTTCTGTACAGGATCCGTACCTGCAGCACCTCTTCTGCCCGCTCGGGAACATCCTGGGCCAGCTAACGCTGCTGCTGCTACCGCTCCCGCTGCCTCTGCAGCTGCTCTCACAGTTCCGCTAGTGAGAAGAGTTAGCTGTCCAGGTTTCATGGGTCTCCTGCGTCTTTCCAGCTAGTTCTGGAGTAAGGTCCTTTTCCCTCTTAATCTCTTGCCAGCTTCACTGTCAGAATCTTGGTCTGCAGAACTTGAAGAATGAAGTGATTGGGCTAGCTTTGCCTTGTCCTGTGGCGAACAATCCACTGAGGGAGCAGGTCTCCTGGGCTGACGCTTAAATAGCTGCAGGGAGTAGGGCGGAGCAGTACCCACTCTACTCTAAATCCCATGTCTCACGAGGCTATAGAAGTGTCCACCCTTAATCCCAGCAGTCAGGTGGCTGTAGAGGTGCACACCCTTAATCCTAGCAGTCAAATACATGTATCCATGCAAGGCCTTGATCCTAGCTCTCCGTGGACTGAGCCTGGAGAACCACAAGTTTGTCAACCAGGCAACTGGGCAACTTAATGATGCCCTGACCTAGTGCTTTTGGCCAGTGTGCCTTCATCTCAGATGCAGCTATGGGAAGGGGTGAGGTATGGCTGAGGAATGAAGGAATGGCAGTGGGGATGGAGGACAGAAGTGACATTGGGTACAGCTGGGGATGAAGCCCTAGACGTCCCAGGGCAGGATGGTGTGGACTGAGAACACATGAAGGAGTTGAGCTTTATCCTAATGATGTTCAGGAATCATTGAAATTTAAGGAGATATGTTTGGGTTGAATTTCATAAATGGCACTTTGGTGACTGTAGATGTGTGTGGGAATGAAACGGCAAACACTGGTGAATGCACAGATTAAGCAGGGGCAACTGCAGGGGAACATGCAAAGGATTAGAGGAGCATGGAACATTTCACAGGATTTCCTTGTATTGATTCAAAATTCCTTGTTGGAGCTCCCCCCCCCCCTTTTTTTTTTGGAATTTTTTAGGGAAGGGTCTACAGGGTGTTTAGGGTGTGATTACTAGATAAGACTCACAGTGATAGGCCTGTTTACAATGTGTAAGAGCTGGGATTAGAGGTTTGCGCCACCACGCCCAGGCTCAATTGCTATCTCAGCGGGACCTGGAGATTGAACCTCTAGCCCATGCCTGCTTGCAGGTGCTTTAATCCGTTGAGTAATTTGGCAGGTCCTTGGAACTCCTCTTTTGAAACAGTATAACTAGCTTCTATTAAAATAGAATTCAAACTGATAGAAACCTATAATTTTTACAGAAGGTGCTCTTCAAGATATCACCCTTTTAGGTCCTGATATACTCAGAAGTCTGTTTTATTTATCCTACAAGTTTTGCAAATCAAATTTAAAATTAGTATTGTCATTCTGTATTTTTGACAAATCATACTTACAGAAAAATGGTCACCTTCAAAATTCAGCTCCACAAGTTTAGCTTTTTCAGTATTAAAATGACCTCTAAGATATATCCACAAACCACGCATGGTGGTGCACAGCTCTAAAGCCAGATCTGAGGAGGGTGAGGCAGGAGTAGGGTTGTGAGTTTGAGACCAGCCTGGGTTAAAAAGTGAGCTAAAAGCCAGCCTGATCTGCATGATGAGACTCTGTCTCAAAAAAGACCAAAAAAAAAAAGAAAGAAAAGAAAAGAAAAAAAAATGGCATATGAAAGCTAATGTGACTTTAAGTATTAGATTACTTTTTTGATTTTTCAGAACCAGGGATTGAACTCAGGCCCTTGCACTTGCCAGGCAAGCCCTTATTCCACTGAGCCATCTCCCTGGCCCATTAGCTTAATTTTAAACTTCTGTGAAACAGTTTATATCATCATAAAATGTATGACACAAGTTAGATCTTAATTTATACTCCTTTTAGTATCTGTCTGTCTCATTTCTTTTGTCATCTATTTGGATTTTCTATGTAGCATCATATATCTATTATAAAAAGTTGTTAGATTATTTATCCGAACTAATTGTTTAGCAGTGTTTCTTGGAGGAAGTAATATTTCTTCATATATTAAAATTTGAAAAGTTATAGTTTATAAACTGCTTATCAATCTTTAGTACTCTATTTAGTAGATAACTATTCTTTACTATTTTTTCATATTGAATATCTAGAATACCTAGTTTATTTATTTATTTATTTTTTTTGCGGTACCAGGGATTGAACTCGGGACCTTGCACTTACCAGGCAAGCGCTTGTTCTATTGAGCCATCTTCCCAGTCCCTAAATGTGTGTTTTTCCCCCCTGTATTTTAGGGAAGGGTCTACAGGGTGTCAGTGTTGCAGGACTAGATTGGAGTCGTAGTGATTCTCCTGTTTACAGCCTCTTGAGAGCTGGGATTATAGGCGGGCACCGCCACGCCCAGTCTCAGTCACTCTCTCAGCTTGCCCGGAGATGGGACCAGCACAGCAGGCCTGGGGATTGAACCCCTGGCCCCTGGGCCTCTTGAAGACGCTTTCATCTGCTGAGCTATTTGGCTGGTCCTATCTAGTTTATTTTTACTTAGAAAGTATTGAAGCTAAAGAGATTAAATCTTGGTGGGATTTACTTTCAGTATATGATGATCAAAAGAAAGGTCCAGTTCATTAAAAGAAAAATTATCTCATTGGAAAATGTTCATAAAAAAAGAAAATGTTCATAAAGTGAAGTCTATGATTATTCAGATTTTAAAAGACACATAAACTCATTCTATTTTCTAGAAATACTGATGGAGTTTTTGGTTTAATGTTAGAAAAATAGCAGGTTTCATCTCATAAGAATTTTAGGGCCAACTGGAAATCATTTTTGTAGAGACTTCTAACTTCACCACATTAGCCTTAGGTATTTGTTTGACTACTGTGAACGTATAGCATCATAGGTCTACTGCTGGATTTATACATGCCTTGGACATAGAAACAAATGTGTTCTTCATTTTATGAGTGTAATACAGGATTGCATTTCTAGAGTGTTTGATTTAGTTGGTATTTTCTGCTTCAAAATGGTCTTATACCATTCTATTCATGATGGTATTTCAGCAGTTTAATCTGAGAAAAATAAAACTTATTTTATATTTTGTATAAAATTAGTCAGGTTGGAGTTTTGTACAGGATCCTTTATTCTGACAGTACATTCTTCCTACTACTGCTACTATATATTTTACTTTATTTTAAAAAATCATTGTGACAACAGATATTACTTGGAATTGGCTTGAAAAAACATTTATTTGGCTAAGTATAACATCTATAATATTTTTTCAGACCATCAATATTTAATTTTGGAATTTTACCAATGTTTCAAACTTCACAGACCTAAGAAATACTAATCCAACTTAGTTTTTAAAAGTTCTTAAAAACAAGGCAAAAATCCAACTAGAAAACTTACCTAGAGGAGGTCTGGTTGAGCCATGGAGACATAATTAACACATTTGAAAAAAAATTTGATTCTGATGCTATTAATTATGTCTTTTCATTTAAATTATAAATGTTCTACTATTTTTTTGATGATAGAAAATACAGAAGTCACTTTGATTTTATTTTCTTTTTTATGTATTTGGTTGTTTCAGGGTCTGGCTACACAGCCGAGACGTGGTAGCCGCCTGCTTTTAGCCTCCCCACCTCTGGACTGCAGGCATGCACCACTACACCTGGCCTCTGGCCGTCTTGGCCTGCCTGGGTGTGCTGCTGGCATGGCACGTGGTGTTTGGGATTGAACCATGGTCCCTGTGCCTGCCCAGCGTTGCATAAGCAGGTGCTTTAGTCTGCTGAGCTATTTTGCTGCCCCAGAAATAATTTTTATCATAAAATCAAACATGTATAATGGTCATTTTAAGTATAAATATGTAACATACAGGAGATGGCCCAATGTAGTGATATTTTGCAGAGACCTTCAGCATGCATTCATATGGATAACTTTCTCTGAAAATATGTAATGCTATTGATGGAAATAATGGTAGTCTTTAGTGAAAGACTTATACTATGCAGCACGCTGAACCACATAAGGCCCCTCCCATTTATTCTTTTCTCCCTTTGTCTTTTCTCTCTCATCATTCACTTCTCTTTCCTCTCATTGGACAGTTAATATTTTTATCCATCAATTTTAATTTGAATGAATCCCTACCATGCATAAGCATATATTATTTTTTAAAGTTTGTACAAATTCTCTTGTGACATATATCCTATTTTGTTTCTTTTAAAACTGCTCACATGCCTTGAGATATTTCATGTTTTTACTTGCATGCTCTAACTGCTGTGTGTTGCTCTTCATACCATCTTGTTATGGTTTGTGTCTCATTCACCCAAAGCCTCATCCAGTCATGGGGGTGGTTGCTTGAGTTTGTGATTTAATTTTGACCCAGTGTTTGGATTATGGGTGTGAGTTCACCGGGGCATATTCTCTGAATTACAATGTGAGGAGGGTAGAGAGTCTATCTAGCTGCCTGAGCTGCTTCCTTTTCTCTCTTGCTCTTTGTCACTGTCATGAAAGGTTGCACTGTGCCATGTGCTGCTCTATCTTGCAGCCAGTTGAGTATGGACTGAAACCTCTGCTGACTGTGAGCTAAATAAACCTTTTCTTCCTTCATTTGGTGTGTTGTGTATTTTGTCCCAACAATGAGATAACAGTAATCAAGACAGAATTTGATACCAGAGAAGTGGTATGAGATTGCTGTGACTACGGATGATGTGGGTTATGAGATTTTGGGAATGGTTTATAGGAAGAGATAGGAAAGATTCAGAAATGTTCCCTAACAAGTAAAGCACTGGAAGAGCTTTGGCTATTCTGCATGGGATATTCTGGTCAGAGCTCAGAAAACCAGAAGGATGATAGAAATCCTGCCTGTAAAGACCAGGCTGTGAGGTTTCTGCTGGGAAGAAGGACTGCATTGATTGTTGAACTCAAGATCATTTGAGTTTTGGCTTGGCAGAAAGTTTGTCTGAATTTTGCTCATGTCCAGAGACTTTGCCTGAGACTGAGGTTAAGTATGGCAGACTGTTTTATCTGACAAAGAAAATGTCAAAACAGCCAAATACCGAGGCAGTGGATGGCTATTGTTGGGGGCTTTTAGCCAGATTTATGTTGAGAATAAAGAGCAAAGAGCCCAGCAGGATTATTTAAAATGTGAGTCTGTCCAGAAAGAAAGCTCCAATAAAGCTGTGGACTGCAAAGGTAAGAGTGATTTCTGTATTTTATATCATCAAGAAGGAACAAGAGATTGGAAGGGATGGCCTGAGGGCATCACAGGAGGTGGCAGTTTTCCACCAATTGCAGCCTCAGAATTGCAAAGGTGTGGGACTTTGCCTTGGGAAAAAAGCTCCAGAGCCCCAAGCTCCAGAATAGCAGCAGTGACTACATCAGGTTTCAGAATGGTGCTGGCATAGAGAATTTGTTCCATCAAATCAGGGTCAGAGTGATCAGTGATCCAGGCACTTGATCCTTAACTGAAGAGAGAAGGAAGCCTGGCTATTGTTCTAGCTGACAGCAGACATTGGAATCGTCCATGTGGCAATGGTTTTAGGCACACGCAGATTGCAGGAGTTATGTAGTTAAGAAGGATTTCAGAAGAAGTTCTAGCAGGCCAGGGGATGTGCCCCTGAGAAGGCAGTGTGTAAAGCTCTGAGTGAGAAGCCTATTCAGTAGAAGCCTCAAAAGTTTGGAAAAGCCAGGAACATGGATTATCTAAGGGAAATTTCAAAGAGGGAGCAAAGCTAGCGTAAGAAAGATGCTAAGGGAACTACCTCTGTGGGGGTCCATCCTTTTCAGAGTGGATCAGGGTAGAGGGAAGATGGAATGAAAAGAAAGGAATCTGGGGTCAGTATGACCAAGCTATTGGCTCAGTAATTATGTTTGTTTGTCTCAAGGTTATATATAGAAAATTTTGATCATGTGTCTAACATTTTTCTAAGTTACATCTAAACCTTTTCTCTTTCCCTGGGAATAGAATGGCTTGCCAAGACAAATGTGATATATAGGAGACCACACATTTTAGAGTCCTGGGGATGCAGGTGAGCCTTTTGCTCAAATCCTGGGAATGTGGTTGAGCCCTTTGCTTAAATCGCAGATCAGGGAAGTTATGCTCATTGTTACATCTCCTTTTTTATATGGTTGTCTGTTTTGGAAACTGCTCTCCCACATTTCCCCCTTTTTTAATTATGTAATTATTGGTTGTGGAAAGCAATCTAGAACTTTTGGAGTTGTTCTTGGGCCTATCTAATGATTTCTGGAAAAAGACAAAGCAAAAGCAAAATTATGCTGGAATGATGAAAGACCAGAGCCAAGACTGTTAGCCATGCAGGGAAAACTTATTTTGAACCTTTTAAAAAATATTTAATGTTGAGTCTGGGTATAGTGTTGCATGCCTGTAATCCCAGCAGTAGGGAGGCTGAAAACAGGAGGATTACTACTAGTTCTGAGACCCTGCACAGACACACACACACACACACACGCACTCACGCACACACGCACGCATGCAGGCACGCATGCATGCATGCACACAAATTAACACTAATGGGTCAGCCAAATAGCTCAGCTGATTAAAGCACCTGCAAACAGGTGCAGGGGCTGGGGATTTGATCTCCAGGGGCCCACTGAGACAGCAATTGAGACTGGGTTTGGTAGTACACACCTGTAATCCCAGCTCTTGGGAGGCTATGAACAGGCAGATCATTATGAGTCTAATCTAATAGAGAGACCCTGAACACCCTGTAGACCCTTCCTCCCCACAAAAAAAAAAAAAAAAAAAAAAAAAAAAAAAAATTGATGCTAAAGCAGAAACATTAACAGTTATATCTACAATCAACAGCCTCACAAAGTGCTTGGATCTAGAGAGAGCCTTATATAATTTTGGTAATATATACAGAACAGAATTTTTATAAATAGCAGAACCTGGGCCCCATGTGGATATACAATTAGTAAAGGTACATCCCAAGCACTTTATATTATAAAGCAAGGAGCCCAGTCTGTCAAACTGAAGGGGAGCCGTGGAATCTTTATCATGTAGCAAAATGAAGTGAGGTCTCATACATGCCAAGACAGGAAATGTTTTTTGATATAACTGCTATGTTTTGCATCTCTATAATATATGTGACCTCATATGCCAGGCTTTTCAGTTGCCTCCCAGTGGGAGGTCTGCTTGTCATGGAGTTTTTGGTCAGCAATTGGCACTGTCTGTCTGGAAGAATTTTGAGATGAGCCACGGTTGGTATCAGATGTTTTGGGCCCTGTATGTGTACCAGGTCTATGACGAGGCTTGATTGATCTCTCTGGTATCCACAGCGGGATGTGGCTCCTTTAGGAAGACACAAGCACACCCCAGCCCTCTGGTTAACAGGGCATGAGGTCCCATCACTGTCCCATGAGGGCATCCTTCCACTGGATAAGGACACAGTGATCTACACCTTGGGCCCAGTGTCTCTGTGCCAGGGCAGAACCCTGATCATCAAAAGTGAAAAAGTTAGAAACATAAAGTGCACGTTGTAACCTACATATGCCAACATCTTATTGTGTCGCTAGTGTGAAAATCTGAAGAAGTAAATATAATCTGAAAGGTACAGTAGATGCTGTGAGAAGGAAAGCAATCTTTAAAAGGAAGGAACAACTGAGATGAGAAGGACAGGAGGAGGAGGGTGGTGGGGAAACAGATGTATCTATGGATGTATGTATGCAAGATGGCTTCGACAATGGTACTGTGGATTTTGGCTGTTCTACAGAAAGGAGCAGTTAGTGCTTAAGTTTTGTTTTCAGTACTTTTTCCTTTTTGTTTTTTCCTAATTTCTTTTTTTTTTTTTTTGTTTTTTTTTTT
>PVKA01022823.1:0-36527 GCA_004027165.1 Ctenomys sociabilis | reverse complement strand
TGGCCCGGACTACTTCACCCACATAGGAGCCCTGTTCCTGCAGCAGCTGTAGCTCTTCCCGCAATAGGCGAACTAGATGGCAAATAGACATAGTAGTCACCTAGTTGCTCCTTGGTGTCCCCTCCCTGGGGATTTAATTCAACAGGCACAGACTGAGTACATTTTGAAGTCTCTCTCTTTCTCTCTCTCACACACACACACACACCCCAAAGGGAGTTACAATGGAATTCTAGGCACACACAAGTTCTGTGGAACCTGTGACTCATCAAAAGGGCCCCTGAGGTGGGCACAACAGCCAGCACACTCTAACTCCAGCACTCTGGGAGGCTAAGGCCAGAGTACCACAGATTCCAGTCCAGCCTGGGTAACTTAGTACTGATTCCATCTTAAAACAAAAAAGGGAATGGGGAGGTAGCTTAGATTGAACTTGGGTGCAATCCCCAGTATGACCCAGGGGTTAGGGTAGGGATAGTGTTTGTCTCCCAAGACCTAAGGAGGTGGGCAACCTAAGGCCATCTAAAGCGGCAGCAAGCAGGCCACACAGCTCCACCAAGCCCCCTCCTGCATGTGGCAGTACCTGTCCCTGTCCAAGGCTCCAGGGCTACTGGGCAGCCAGGTCCCTCCTCCCCTCCTATCTCCACCTCTGTCTTTCTCTCTGTCACATACACTATCTCACTCTTCACCTCCCTCCCCCTTATTCTCCCTTGCTTTTTATCCTTCTTTGGCATTTTAAGTAGAAAGAAAAAGTTTACAATGGAACTCTAGATAAGAGTTGTGCATGGGACACATAGATAATGATGGTGTGAAGCATCACCTTGAACTAGGAGGAAACACTACTGTGACGCTGCAGGCCAGGGAGATTAGGAATGGTCAGACTTCAAACTGTCCACATTTTTCATCTTATCCCTCTTACCTTTTGCATTTAGCTCATTCCTCTGTGCCTGTAGCCTCCGAAGGTTTTGGCTCTTATCATTCACAATCAGCTGTGGAAAGCAAGAAACAAATTCTGTTATTCAAAGTAAACAGACAGGAGGCAGGATCTTGGCCAAGACCTTCACAAACTGTTATAAGCTGTAGGATGGGCATTGGTGCCTCCATGTTCAGATTCTCCACAGGATCCCAATGACCCAAGAGTCTCTTTATAGCCTGGGGTAACTGTCCTCTTTTTGTTTGTTTGTTTTGGGGACTCAATTTAGGGCTTTAGCACTGAACTGCATTCCCTAACCCTTTTCATTTTTTGAGGCAGTCTCAACTAAGCTGTCCAAGTGGCACTTGAACCTGTGATTCTCCTGGTTCTGCTTCTCAATTGCTGGGATAAATATACACATTGACTTTCTTATGAGGAGGCACCAGGCCATAGTGAAAAGATCTTTGGGTAGGAAATTTGAGTTCTAGCTCAGCAGCTGTCAATAAAAATGAAGTAAAGCACTAAAGATATAGCTAAGTGGCAGAGTACTGCCTAGCACATGTAAGATCCTGGGTTTGATGTCCAGTATATAAAAATAAATAAATGTAAATAAAATACCGTAACTACAAGAACACCAGCAGCTCAATTTTTCTTGTGTGTCTCTTCATACATTATATCACTATTTCTCTTACTTAGCTGTTTAGACTAACACATGGAGATGCCCAGTAACTTCCATTCAGTCTGCATATCAATGTTGACCAGACTCAACTATCCTAAGTTGCATTTCACCGAGCCCCAGACTCTTCCTGATAAATCTCATCTCCTGAGCCTGTTGTCTCCCCTTTTTACAGAACCCCTTCAATGATACTTCTCCCCTAAGGTTAAAGTCCTGGACTAGCAATGTTTTCCATTAGAATCTGACTCTTGGAAAGTTAGTAACAAAATGTGAGTACTACTGTCTTTGAAAGGATGAGGATTAAGCATAACAAAAGTTTTTTTCATCTTTCCCAGCTAGTTTTGAACCCACTAAGCAGTCCTGGCTTCCCCCTCATGGTGATCCTTTTGTCTCACTCTTTGAATTGCTAGGATTACAGGCTGGGCCATCAACCAGCTACATGTTACAGATATACTTTTCTAAGTGTTACAAGACTTAGGACAGAAAATAGGATAGGTGTGGTGTGGCAGGCAGAAGCCAGCCTATGCTACAATGATGAGTTCAAGCCAGACTGGGCTGCACAGCAAGACCCTTGCCTCAAAATAAACAAGCACTAAGTATGAAAATAGCTTCCTTCACCGCACTATCTATGGAATTTTCAGAAAATTTCCACCAGTTCTCATCCCCTCCTAGATCGCTCTAGAGCTAGTTCTCACCTGGAGTTCTTCAATCTTGGACAAATAATACTGGCGGAGTCCGCTGCCTGCCTTTCCTTCTTCCAGCTCCATCTGAAGACATAGTGTCGTTATTAAGGCTGAAGGCCCAAGGAGTGAAAACACTTCCAGGGCATTGCGCCGTAAGGCTCTACATCAGGCAGCTCTGCGTGGTAAAAAGATGGGACTTCGGATGGTTAACAACTGGGTTCTAATCCTTCACGCCTTTCCTTTGCAAGCTCCATTTTCCCATGATCAAAGCTTAAAAACATACAAATACCAGCTACCTCCCTAGGAGGGTGATGGACCACGTACGCGGGAGCCCTTGGCCATCTGGCAAGTGCCATCCAGAGCCGAGGTGTTACTACTATAGACCGAGCCAGAAGGGAAGCGGGTCGCCCACCCGCTCCTAAGGCTCTGCCCCAACTCACCGCGGGCGGCGCTGACACAGCAAATCCAATCTCAAGGCAAGGCCCAGTCTGGATTAGTCTGCTTGCACGCCCGACCCACTCGACCCTTTTGTCCCGGCCCGCTCTCTATCTCGAGTGTGACCTGTTTCGCATCGCACCGGTCTCCGCTCGTCTGTCGCTGCCACAACCGCCCTACCTGCTCTGGCCCGTCAAGCGCCATATTCCCTCTTCAATAGAGACCGCCGGCATCCGAGCCTCGTTAGTGCGCAGGAGCAGAAGACGGGGCTTAAACCGGAAGACAGCAGGAAAGAGTTCCGGGTCAATGGGTCAATGGCCGGGGTGTGTCGCGAACACAATAAATAATAGCAGCCATGATGGGAAGGGCGGATTCTCGGGATTAGGAGTTGGGGGAAGAAGTGAGGAACTACGTCTCCTAATCGTTGCTTCCTAGAAACCCAGTATTTAAACATTGTAACCAACCTAATCACATTTTTCAACTCGTAAGTCGTGGGACAATACATTTACGACCACATTCAAGATAGAGCAAAATTTGGCGCCAAGGACGGAAGGGGCGCAAGCGGAAGCGGAAGTTTCCCATGTGCTCTTCTGTAGTGGAAACGCTGCTGGGTCTGGGCCTCGGTGTGTGATTGCTATGGAAAGTTGCCAACGGAGGGAGAATCCAGTGGTTAGGCAGAAACCTCAACTTGTGCTTTCTCCCCAGATTGAGTGCCATTCCCCCGTTCTATCATGGGAAAGAAGGGCAAAGTCGGCAAGAGCCGGCGGGACAAGTTTTATCATTTGGCAAAGGAGACTGGTGAGTAGGGCTGTAGCGAGCGTGAGAACGATCTTGGTGGCCTGTGCCTTTCCAAGTGTTGGGCTCTGTTTCCCGCAGAAGGGGTAGTGGGTTATAAGGCCCGAGAAATCCTGCAACAACTGCATTCCGTGGGCTTCATTATTTTGTTGCTACCCTGCGTCTCCCAGGTTATCGTTCCCGGTCTGCATTCAAGCTGATCCAGCTCAATCGCCGCTTTCAGTTCCTGCAGAAAGCTCGAGCCTTACTAGATTTGTGTGCTGCGCCAGGAGGATGGTGTGTAACGCTTGGCTCAGGTGGTCCTAGTGGCAATTTCACTATCCTGAGTGGATTAGAATTGTGTTCTTTGGGGATGGTCGGATTTTGGTTCTCCTCATAACACAATGCAGTAATTTTATCCCTGATTTATCTATAGTTCAGAGCAGAAGTCTGTTCTGAACCTCTGGTGGGTTATTTTCTGTCTTGATTGCAGAGAAAAGGCTTGGAATGTGTACGTATGATGCCTTTGGCCACTACACTTGGCAAGTTGGCCACTACATCCATCAAGGGGGAGATCACATAGGTAGGGGAAGAAGATGGACAGTTCCAGGCCTTTTAATCTTGTTCCTTTCATAGGCTGCAGGTGGCTGCCAAGTTTATGCCTGTGTCCAGTCTTATTGTGGGTGAGTAACTGGTGGCTCTCTTGGAAGTTTTGCAGGGACAAGGTACTAATTGTTCTGCATTTCTTTCCTTGCTGCTTTAGTACCCTGACCTCATTTCTTCCAGGAGTGGACCTGGTTCCAATCAAGCCTCTTCCCAATGTGGTGACTCTTCAGGAGGACATCACTACAGAACACTGTAGGCAGGTAATAGGAATTCCTTCTGACAGCTTCCAAATTCCCTAAGTACAATTTTTACTATGCTTTGAGCCCTACCTACACGGTATTCATATAGGGTATAGGCATTCCTAATGTCCACTCTAGCCTTAGTCAGGGGTGTAATCCTTTTCAGTGGACTATTAACCCCCAAAACTTTAGTAAGATGAAAATGTATTAGATTTGTTTCCTATTTCATTTCCAGTACCTAATACAGTATTTGGTTTGTGGTAGGCACTCAACAGATGACTGGATTGACAGTGGACTGGACTAGGGAGTCCCTCTTTACCCATTCTTATGTTTTCTGTTGCCATAATCACTCTCCTCTGTAGGCACTGCGAAAGGAGCTAAAGACTTGGAAAGTGGATGTTGTACTCAATGATGGGGCCCCCAATGTGGGGGCTAGCTGGGTCCATGATGCTTACTCACAAGGTGTGCAGGGGTGGAGCTGGTGAGGGTGGAGATGGACATGGCCTGCCTATGGCTCAGAGAGGTCCTCACTAGCTATCTTTATCCCACAGCCCACTTGACACTGATGGCTCTGCGTTTGGCTTGTGATTTTTTGGCACGTGGTGGCTGCTTCATCACGAAGGTTTTCCGTTCCCGTGACTATCAGCCTCTGTTGTGGATCTTTCAGCAGCTGTTCCGCCGTGTGCAGGCCACCAAGCCCCAAGCCTCTCGCCATGAATCTGCAGAAATCTTTGTAGTCTGCCAGGGTGGGCATGATTTTCTTCTCTTGGGTTGGCCTTGTAGTTACCAAAGTCCACTTAAAAGTATATCTTGTCATTTTAGGATTCTTGGCTCCTGACAAGGTTGACAGCAAATTCTTTGATCCCAAGTTTGCCTTCAAGGAGGTTGAAGTTCAGGCTAAGACTGTTACTGAGTTGGTAACTAAGAAGAAGCCAAAGGTGCGTTTGGAGAAGTTGGGCCTTGTGGTCCCTCAGAAATCTCAGAAGGGACCACCCAACCGTTGTTCTCTCCCTAAGGCTGAAGGCTATGCCGAGGGTGACCTGACTCTTTATCACCGTACTTCAGTCACTGACTTCCTACGGGCTGCCAACCCTGTTGACTTTCTCTCAAAGGCCAGCGAGGTAAGTTTCCAGACGTGGGGAAGGAAATAAGGAAGCTATAGGAACTGAGCCTAAAAATCTCCTTGCCTGCTTTTCCTCTTCAATAGATCTCAATCAATGATGAAGAGTTGGCACAACATCCAGCTACCACTGAGGACATACGGACATGCTGTCAGGACATCAAAGTTCTGGGGCGCAAGGAACTTAGGTATGTAAGAGGGGTGGGTGAATGGGGCCAGCTGTGAAGGAAGGAAAAGCCTTTGAACAAAGATCATGATACTGGGTTTCTGAGATTTTCTTGTGCTAGAGGTTTAGGGTGGGGCCTGAACGTTAGGATTTCTGTGGCTGGGGGCTGAGGTCTGAAGTGTAGATTAACTGGGTAAGGTAACGCATGCCTGTAGTCCTAGCACTTGGGAGGCCAGGATGGGAGCCAGCCAGGGCTATGTAGCAACACAATAACAAAAAAGTGTAATTTAAAACAGAAGGAAAAAGAGAGATAGGAGATGGTACAATCAGTATTTTTGGGGCAGGTCACTACTGAACTGGAGAATGAAACTGCGGCACTATGTGGCTAAGAAACTAAAAGAACAAGCAAAAGCACTGGATATCAGGTGAGAAGGAAACTAACGAGGGTAGATGTAACTTTGTGTTGGGAAGAAGTCTTTAGAAAACAAATCATCTTGGACTTTTTTAGCCTCAGCTCAGAAGAGGAAGAAGGTGATGAAGAAGAGGATTCTACTGCTGAGACCACAAGGCAGTCTTCAAAGGAGGAAGAGGAGGAGGAGCAACTGAACCAGACCCTGGCAGAGATGAAGGCCCAGGAGGTGGCAGAATTAAAGAGGTTAAGGAAGCTGGGGAAAGAGTTGGGGAACCCCCATGCTTGGTGATTCCATGTGTGAAGTTGGAAAAAAGGAAAGGCACAGATAAGAAATCTTGGGGGCAGGGCAGGTTTTTAAATTCTCTCAACCTATTGCTTTAGGAAGAAGAAGAAGCTGCTTCGAGAGCAGAGGAAGCAACGGGAACGCATAGAACTGAAAATGGATCTGCCTGGAGTTTCCATTGCAGATGAGGGGGAGACAGGCATGTTCTCCCTGCGTACCATCCGAGGTCACCAGGTGAGGGTGGGGTTGGGGACACAGGTTAAGGAAACAGGAGGGGGAGATGGGAAAAAAATAAAGAATCCTATGACTCAAAGGACAAAAATAAATATCTGAAATGATAAATTAGGAAGATCTGTGATTGTGGTACAGATTATTATAGAACTAAAACATCAGGACCAAGAACTGAGATTATGGTAAATGCAGCCTGGGTAGCTGGGTTATCAGGTGAAAAGAGGGTGTTTCTCAGTGGAGGACATCAGTCTTCAGTTTACTGAGAGCATGTTAGTATTTGGAATTAGATGAGTGGTCTGCTGCCAAATACTAAAGAACATACTTTTCCTCATGAAAGCACTGTCACAAGCAAAATGAAATTTCATAGCTCTTCATGGGATTGTCACAATAGGGTCATGTTTCGCACACAGTAAAGGCAGTGTAGCAATCACTGAATAGATACAAGCTCAGCCTTCAGATCTAGCTGTACCACTTAGGCTGTGTGGCTCTGAGCTACCACTTAGCCATTTTTAACTTTCTACTAGGGTTTTTGGTGACTAACAAAGGCAATTGTTTATCATAAGGAAAATAGGTTTTGACCCTTATATCAGATACATATTGTCTGGGTTTTTCTCAGTGGGATCAAAATTCTAAAGTGATGGTGTCTTTTCAAAATGCCTTTTTTTTTCTTGTAGTATTGGTGTTCACAGTTGGAGCCAGGGTTTCTTGGAGGCAAGCTTCCTGCCACAGAGCTAGTTAAATTCTGAGCTGTAAGAGTGATTTTTAAATCAGGAAGCAGGACATAACAGTGCAGTCTAGAATGGGATATAACATACATACATTCATTCATTCAGTAGGTACAGGGGTCTTGCTACACAGGTCAGACTCAGTGCTTCTCCTGTCTCAGCCTCCCCAGTGCTGGGGTTACAGGTGTACACCATTACACCTGCCTGGCTTTGGTGGCCGGCAGGGCATGTACTGGGGATTGAACCTGGGTCTTAAGTCCACCAAGCTATATGGGGATCAAACCTAGGTGTTAAGACCACCAACCTGTCTCCACAGCCCTAGAAGGATGTTTAGATAGGCCAGTCTCTTAATTGCATGTGTATCTGCTAGTGTTGCTCAAGAAATGGACACTGCAAGTATTTTTTACTAAGTACTCAATTTCTATTTGTCTTGAACTTTAGTTATTAGAGGAAGTAACACAAGGGGACATGAGTGCTGCAGACAGAATCCTGTCAGATCTGCCAAGGGATGACATCTATGTGTCAGATGATGAGGAGGATGCTGGTTCATCTCTGGACAGTGACCTTGATCCAGAAGAGTTAGCAGGAGTCCAAGTACATCAGGGAGTGAAGGAGCAGAAGAGGTAAGGGATTTGTGAGGGTACACCCCTCTGTTTAGTTCAGTTCCTGAAACAGTCAACGGATATGTTGCTAGAAATGAGTGTGCAAGGTCTCAGCATTTGGTCACTGAGCCTTTCTTACATTTGCTGGTATCTGCAGTGTACAATTTGCTCAACTAGAAGATAATGAAGAGGAAGAAGAGAATCCACTGTTGGTGCAACTGGAAGAAAAGGCAGTGTTGCAAGAAGAACAGGCCAACCTGTGGTTCTCGAAGGTAAGAAGCCAGGGCAAGGCTATTGGGAGCCTGGCACTAGGAGGAGGTAGCTGAAAGTTCTTTCACAACAGGATGGCTTCAGTTGGATTGAGGATGCTGATGATGAGGCCCTGGAAATCAGTCAGGCCCAGCTATTGTACAAGAGCCGTCAGAAGGGGCAGAAGCAGGATTCACCAGAACCACTGTCACCTTCCAGTTTGAAGAAAGAGAGAAAGTTTCCCCAGTACCAGAATGAGGCCCTGGATGGGGACAAGGCTTCCTCCGCGACAGGAGTTGGCATTGGCCCTAAAGTAGAAGGAAGAAACAGCTCAGACAGTGAGAGCAGTAGCAGTGAGGATGAGAGGTGAGTGGGAAGGGAAAGAGGAACAGTGGCTTGAGTTGTGTCTTCAATTGGGGTTCCCAAGGTTGGCTGTACATAATACTGGGGACTGTTTTAACTCGTCTGAGTGACAGGAAGCAGTGAGCTGGAGTGTGACATGAGTGGCAGAGAGAGGGTGCCAATGCCTGTTCATAATCTGCCCTCTTCCATAGGGGACCATCCTGTGGTAAGAAGCGGAGTCGTGAGCCTATGTCTGATGCTGATGGGTTTGAGGTTGTGCCTATTGAGGATCCAGGTGAGAGCTCTGCCTATGGGGAAGAGGATGGGGCTTCAGACTTGTGTGGGAACTGGGGTCTGACCTTTGTCCTTTCCTCAAGTGAAACATCGGATTTTGGACCCTGAAGGCCTTGCTTTAGGTGCCATTATCGCCTCTTCCAAAAAGGCCAAGAGAGACCTCATAGATAACTCCTTTAACCGGTAAGGGAACCAGAAAAATCACAAGAACTGGTTAAGATGTGTTTCAGTGGATGACTGGCTTCTTAGAAGCCTGGAATGATGTTGTTGGCCCCCTGTCCTCTATGCCCAGATATGCATTTAATGAGGATGAGGGGGAGCTTCCAGACTGGTTTGTGCAGGAAGAGAAGCAGCATCGAATACGGCAGTTGCCTCTTGACAAGAAGGAAATAGAGCACTACCGCAAACGCTGGAAGGAAATCAATGCACGTCCCATTAAGAAAGTAGCTGAGGCCAAGGCCAGAAAGAAACGAAGGGTAAATGGGGATTATGAGATCAGGTGTGGGTATGGCAGAGGTGAAGAAGTCACCTGACTAAAGTCCCCTTCTAGATGCTGAAGAAGCTGGAACAGACCAAGAAGAAGGCAGAAGCTGTGGTGAACACAGTGGACATCTCAGAACGAGAGAAGGTGGCACAGTTGAGAAGGTAATGGGGGCTGGGGGCATGGTTCAGTGGAATAAACGCTTCCCTGGCAAGTACAAGGGCCTGAGTTCAATCCCCGGTTCTGCCAAAAAAAAAAAAAAAAAAGAAAAGAAAAAAGAGAAGGTAATTAAGGGAAGATGCAAAAGGGTTGAAAAGAAGAGCAGGAAGTGGGTCTTGAATCTTTCTTTCTTTTTACAGTCTCTACAAGAAGGCTGGGCTGGGCAAGGAAAAACGGCAGGTCACCTATGTGGTAGCCAAAAAAGGTGTGGGTCGCAAAGTTCGGCGGCCAGCTGGAGTCAGAGGTCATTTCAAGGTGGTGGACTCAAGAATGAAGAAGGATCAGAGAGCACAGCAACGTAAAGAGCAGAAGAGAAAACACAAACGGAAATGAGACTAAAATGTAGCAGGAAAAATGTGGTACAGCTAACCTGGCTTCCTTGTACCGGTCATACCTTGCTGTATTGCAAAAAAACATGCCAAGGAGGTGATCTGCTGTGGGGAGGACACTTTCCTGCCCAGAGGATGCTCTTTCAGGAAAGCACCAAGGAGCTTCATTGCCCTTCTGTGAAGAACGTGGAGGGCTGGAGCTAATGTTCACATCTTTAAATCTTAAGGGAAAGCTTGTCTCTTGCATCTGCCCTCATCCTAATCATTGGTTAAATAAAACATTACTGTGCTACATGGTTCCAAGTCATGGCATGTACCAACATACAGCTAAGGTAGAAATGACAGACAACCTGTAGGTCCCAGTAGTAAAACATTTACTAGCGAGCAAGCAGAGGAATGCACATCTTAAAGAAACCTTCACAAAGTCACAAAAGTTGAAGTTTGCGTATTTCTTTTCCTTTTTATAAACAAGATAAAACAAAAGTCATCAAAATCATTTCAGCAAAAGACTTCTACTGGGGCAAGTTATTAAAAAAAAAAAAAAACCCAAAACAAAAAAAATAGACACTTTAAAAAGCTGTTGTTGGTTTTAATTTTGAATTTAGCCAAAACCTCAGGCCTGAAGCAATCCTAGAATCTTCTAGAATCATTTTCCTTCAATCACAGAGGCTCTTAAAAAGCTGGGTTTGGAAAGTTGCCTCTTGGATGTCTCAGGGCTGGATACAATCTGGAGAACCTGAGCATTGACTCTTGTTTAGAACTGGGGATCTCCCTTCCCTGCAAATGTCTTGAAGCACCACACTGCTCTGCAAATAATCCCAGCAGCTCAATAATTTGGGTTTGCAAAACTCAACTCCTAAAAAGGGATTGCCTGGCCAGAGTGCTAAGAAAAAGAATTTTACTCAGATGTTTATAAGGTGACAATTTAGTAAAAAATATAAGCTACTTACAAACCTAGAGTGAGTTTTGTGCCCTAAAGGCCTTTTCCAAGTGTCTTCCACTTACCCTCATGACAGCTCACCCAGTGCCAACAGAAGCTTTCCAGCTCATTGCTGGGACCAAAGCAGCTTCCCAAAGCATCTGAACAGTCATTCATAGGAAAGCATAATGTCTGTGCTCCAAGCTCTCTGCTAAGGGCAGGGGGTCCTTAACACCTTAGACCCCAACCCTGAGACACCTAGTTACCAAAATCTCTAAAAATAAAACTAAAGAACTGATTTCACACTGTAACACATTCCCTCTAACTGTCCCATCGACTTTTCTTGCGTTTAGGTGGCTCTGGGACAGCAAAACCATCGGCTGTCTTATCTGTCTTACTGTCCATCTTGTCCATCTTGCTGTCCGCCTTGGGGTCCATCTTGCTTTCACGATTACAACCTTCTTTCCTGCTCTCTCCGTTCCGACCATCATTTGTACTCCGGCTCTCCCCATGCCGGCCTGCACTTCCTCCATGCCTGTTTTCCCCATGCCGATGGCCATCAGTATGACGGCTACTGCTGCTTTCTGGGAATCGATATCCATCTCCATGGCGACCACCATCTCCATGACGTGGGCTATCGCCGTGCCGAATGCCACTCTCTCCGTGACTGTGACGGCTGCCACCCCGGTTCTCAGTGTATCTCTCCCTTTTCCCATTGCCACCCCCAATCCCTTCACGGCTGTTATTCCCTGAAGCTGTGTTGTTGGCTCCCTGTGTGCCAACAGAAGGGTAGGTCACTGGAGCACTGCTGATATTCCCAGCATTGCCAAAGCCTGGGATGCTTTTGGCAGAACTGGCAAGAGGGCTGTCAGGACTGTTATGGCTCTGCTGTGCTGAATTAGTTGGAACAGAATTCAAGCTTCCTGCACTCGTCCATCCACTTGGCCCAGCAGCAGAGCTTCCGGCCTTCTGATTACTTAAACTGGCTGCAACAAAATGACTCTTGTACTGTGACTGAAAGAGAAAGAAATAGGAGTAGGTACAATAGCAAGTTTAAGAAACCCAAGTATACATATAAGCTTGGCTACTCTATAAAGAATATAGAAACTAGGTCTGTTATCTTTGCACTATGACTTGTATGGGACCATTCTGATGTTCCTTTAGTTCTTGTGCTACAAAACAACAAAAAATAATCTTTGCAGAGATGGGCCTTAATGTACTAAAATTTATTGCCCTGCAGACTAAAAAGCTTTTATATAGAGAGCAGTCCAACACATTTATGGTCTACAATCTGTTATTTATAATTCAAAAATTAAAATTCTGAAAACACTTTTAAAAGTTTGGTTATAATGGGCTAGGATTGCAGCTCAGTGGTAGGGCACTTGCCATGAGACTGATCCCCAGCACAACAAAAAAATGAAGCCTAACCTGAACGGACAAAGCTTTTTCTATCTAGTCATTGCAGTGTGATTATAATTATATTTTGGTTTAGAAGTGAATTTGATTAAAAAGGTGTAGCTGTTGGTAATAATATATGCAATATAGACGATATTATTTAAAAATTAATTCCTACACAGGGTTTTTGAGTTTTGGTATTGATATATAAAAAAATTGTGGGACCAAACCGGAAGCATCAGTCTAGGCCCTGATACAATGTATAAATAAAAGCCCAAGGACCAGGGAGATAGCTCAGTACAGTGAGCACTTGCCTGGCAAGCACAAGGGCCTGAGTTTAAGGGGTGAAGGGGAGAAGGAAAAAAAAAAGCCCAGTTAATCAGAAGTTAACTAGCTAAGTGGAAAAGCAGGTTTGAAAAGAGATTTGTGCAGTATACCTAGCTTGTTATGTACAAGTTAAGACAACAAAAGCAAAGTCATCAAGATGAAGTTTCCTTTGACCATTTCACTGTTTCAAATATTGGTATATACATATCAGGTACAATTCTTCATTTAGTGACCAGTTAACTACTACTCATAAGAAGTTAGCTATTAAATGAGCAATGTCTGTATGTGAAATCTAAGTAAAGAGAAGGCCCTAAATCTAGCATGAGGTCTATAGGGCCAGCTACTACCTCAGAAAAACTACAGTTGCAACAATGTTCAGAAGTTACTACTGAAAGCTTTTTTTTAAAAACACAGAACACTTATTTTAGACCTGGAAAGCTGCTTTCATTGCCGTCAGGCGATCTCCCATGGCTCCTGTGGAGGGCTTGTAGGCCTCATAGTTACTCATCACATTGTTATTATTTCCTCGATCCTAAAAAATAAACATATCCACGAGGACATGAAAATAGGTGGAAATGCAACAACCAAAGACGAGCTCATTATAATAAAAACTCTGCCCTAACAGCTATAATCCGATCTGGAAATTTTTAGAAAGTTGCCCTTTGTGGGAAATTGTGCACTGATGAGAGGCACTTAAACATGCTTATGCCCTTCACCCAGCAATTCTATTCCTGGAAATGCCATCAGATTTTGCCCAAAGTTGAGTATGTATTATTTATGCAATTATTCAATTAAGGAAAAAATATGTTAAACTTGAGTAGCATACCGAACAACTGCTTAGGGTCTGAATTAAGACTAGTATAGATCTCAGTCTCTCCTCTGACACCAACATGGAACTATAGGTGCCTAAGGTTATTATCTGTACTTACACTGAATTGAAGATGAACTGCTTTAAATACTTGGAATGATCCTGCCACATATGAAATGTTCAATAATTATTTGCTACCACCATCCTCTCCATCATTATCATCATCATTACTATAGTGAGGGAAGAATATTTGTTGAAGATGCAAAAGTTAACTGTAAACACTACATAAAACTGGCAACTTTCTTCCATGGCTCAGAAAACATTATGTCAGAAAACAGGCAGATACACACTGTTAGTCCTAGTTACTGGATAGACTGAGCTAGTAGGATCGCTTAAGCTCATGAGTTTGAGACCAGCCTGGACAACTCAAGGAGATCCTATGTGTCTAAAAACAAAAATAGCCGGGACTGCTGAATACCTGTAATCCCAGCTAGTCAGGAGACAGCCAGGAGGACCATAAATTCAAGGTTAGTCTGTGCATTGTAGCAACATTCTGTTCTCAAAAATGATAAAAAGGGCTGGAGACATAGCTTAGTGGTAGCACACTCTTAGGTTCCATTTCCAGTACAAAAACAAAACAAAGTGCCACAGAAAAACACAAGCTTAGCCTGGCTGCACAAACCTACAGTCCCAGCTATACTTGAGAGACTGAGGGAGGATCACTTAAGCCCCTGAATTAGAGAATAATATGCTGGATGACATAGCAACATACTTATTTGCATAAGGAAGCCAGTGAGGTGGTACTTCAGTTATTTGTTAAGAGAAACTTCATCTCACATGTCTCTATTGCAATTTCCCCAGACTGCAGCAATAATTCCTGAGTTCAGTGACAAAGTACAAGCTAGTTTATACAGTGACTCTCCAGCAAGTTTTCCCCAGCAGGCCATTGGCTAGAGTTGAAGGAACTGTATACAGACTGCTGAGACCATCCTCCAAAGTTTCTGAAGTGGGGAGTGCCTTTGAACATCCAAGGATGATAACTTTAGTATCACAATGAATCTAAACTAATTTTCTGAGTAAGCGTTAGTCAGCCAAGTACACACAGATGTTTCTCTGACAGTAAAGTTTCATTACAAACCAACACTACACTGACTCCAATCAGATTAAATACATGTCCAATGCTAACTAGGGCTTTGAACTTTCCGGCACTTTCATAGGAAGATCAGAATAGCCATATCATTTAAGACAAGGGACTGATCCCAAGAGAACTGCTGTCATTTGTACTTACCGTGTTCTCAGATCCTAGGCCAGGCCGCTCCCTATAGCCCAGGCCTCCTCCACCAATGTTCAGCTTTTTGCCCTTCCCTCCTTTGAAGCGAGATTTCCGAAACCAGGCATTCTGCATTGAACATAACTCAAGGTTAAACCAAGAAAAAGAAAAGGACAAGATCAAAGAGGAAATTAACTGGGAAGAACTTTCTGTTTCATTTTTATTCCTTTTTTTTTTTTTGCAGAACCAGGGATTGAATTTGGGTCCTTGCGCTTGCTAGGCAAGTGCTTATTCTACTGAGCTATCTCCCCAGCCCTTGTTTCATCTTTAGCTAATGCATTTATATCAAGGGAGGAATTGTTCAGAGGAACTACAGACCTTTTCTTTTTGATAGTTTAACACCACATTTGTCAGGAGACTTACATGCTTAGCTAAGGCCCCCCAAAGCTTCAAAAAGAATGGTAGTTGGGGGTGATAGCACATACTTATAATACCAACACTATGCTAGGTTAAGTAAGGTATAGGCCAGTAAGGGGGTCAGTTAGGCATAGGCCACACCTCTCACACCAGCTCTTATTGTGCAACCACAAGTTCAAACTCAGCCTGGGAAACAAGAAATTCCGTGAAATCTGTCTCAAATTAGAAAAACAAACAAACTGGGTGAGGCCAGCCTGATTAGAAATGACTAGGGACAAACTCCCAGGAATAACTGTTGACTATAATACAAAATTCTATTTACCACAGATCCTAAAAGTTTTCATGAACTTGACTACTGGCAGAATACTCTCACCAGATTTATTCACTTCTTAAAAATGCAAGCATTTTGCCAGACATGATGGTGCATGTCTGTAATCTTAGCACTTGGGAGGCCAAGGCACAATTACCACAAGTTTGCAACTAGTCTGGAATGAGTCCAAGGCCAGCCTGAACTACATAGGGGAACTGTCTCAAAAAGAAAGAAAGAAAAAAAAACCAAACATCTTTGAGTTTAAGGTGATAATCATGTTTATTGTTAAGGTACTTTAGAGACTTGGGAAAATTGTGGAGCATGGAGAACCTGAGGCACTAAAGGAGATGTTAAAAAAATGCCAAAGATAAAACATATTTAAAATTTTAGTTTAGTCCAGTGCAGACTCTTCAGTCGCCCAGCATAGACCCATTAGCTGACAAATAGAGACCACAGCAGTGAGCTTCAGACCTTGGGAGTGAATTCTTCGGTCTGAGGAGTACAAGACGCCCTCTACACACTCCCTCATCTGACTCTGCAGCTGACTGTTGTAAGCCAGTCCTGTAATTCCTTATCTTGTGTTAATACCTGGTCCTTATATTATATCTGTTCCTCTAAGTAAGCCCTAACTAATACACTGGGTAAATGATCTGAGGATAAAATGCTAAGCCCAGGGCTTTGCGCCCAGTGAGCCAGCAGTCAGTGCTGTTGCTTCCTGCTATTCTTATGTGCTTTAAATTCAGTAAATATGTTTTGGCTCACTTAATTTACCACTACAGAGAGAAACACTAAGCTTGACCTTTTGTGATTTGTCTGTCTGCTGCCCTCTTGTGACAGAGAAGGAAACATGGCTGAAAGAACAGACTTAACCTGCCCATGTACCCAAGGCCACGCACCCAAAGCAAGTCAGGGTTTTGGCTCAGGACTATTAGATTCCAAAGCCTCTTGAACATTATGCTGGCCTGCTATGGGTATAAGGACACCGGGAAGCACAGCCTGTGCTGCCATCAGCTAATGCTGATATTGAGAAGATTAAAAATGGTGGAGTAGTGCTGGTGAGACAGCTCAAGGGTCTAAGGGCCTGCCTGGCAAGCGCAAGGACCTTGGTTTGATCCCCAGTACTGCATGCCACACCAGCCCCTTGCTATGCTGGTCACTGAAACTGGGCATGGTGGTGCAGGCCTGTAATCCCAGCACTGGGGAGGTTGAGATAGGAGAATCACTATGGGTCTGAGCTGCGAGACCCTGTATCAAATAAATAAATCTTTAAAAAATAAATAAAATAAATAAATAAATAAATAAAATAAAATTTTAGTTTAAAGGCCAGGGAGATGCCTCAGTAGAATAAACACTTCCCTGGCCAACACAAGGGCTTATTCAATCCCCGGTTCTGAAGCTCACTGCTGTGGTCTCTATTTGTCAGCTAATAAATAAACAAATAAATAAAATTTTAGTTTTGCATTAGCTCTAGCTCCACCAAAACATTATTTTCCTCTCTTCTCTACTGTAGTTCTTAACTCCTAGAATCAGAAACGGGGAGTCCCATTACACAACTGGGCTATGAACCAGTTACTTAATGGTTCCCACTATCATATTTTGTTCTGAACTCATCTGTAACTTAGGTACATAAAATGATAACTCAAGGTTTGATATAATAGAATCAGTTTTGGACTGAGGCACACCTGGGAAGAGGACAATCAGTATGTAGTCAAAGGTATAATATCTCAGTCCATAACAAATACTAAAGAAGTACTACACAACTGCTTTCTTCATCATACATGTTTAACAACACAAAAGAAGAGACTTCTGTGCAGAACAGCAGGAAGAATAGAAGATAGCTCTTGAAATTATTCCTAAATAAACTACAGAAGGGCAGGTAGAAATCACAGGGACAAATTTTAGCACAAAACAAGGAGCAGTTTCTTAAGAGAGTTGTTACTGAAAAGAGAAGATAAGCAGGCAGATGACAATAAATACTATTAACCAATTCCAACCTCTATCTCACAACCCCTCTGCCTGTTCTCACGTCAAATTTGTGTTATCCCTTCTACTTGCCAAAATTTCAGTTGTATGACCCCCAAGCAATCCAAATTATGCCCATCCCCTCACCTGCATTGCAAGATCTAGGAGTTCCTTGGATACATGTTGGTTGGCTCCTTCCAAGTTCCGGACAAGGTCACCAGCAAAATTGCTATCCTTGGGGGTCAGTAAAGTATAGGCCACACCTTTCTCACCAGCTCTTCCTGTGCGCCCAATCCTATGTGTATGGGTATCAATGTCTCGTGCCACATCATAGTTAATGACAGTCTTAATTGAAGGAATGTCCAGACCACGGGCTGAATTAAAAACAACCAAATTCTTTCATTCTTCATCTAGTCAAAAGATCAAAGTAACTAGAAATACTTCTCAGAGAACATATCTCCATTATCTGAGTATATGGATTTGGTGAACTGCACCTTAAGTTATCCAGTGTCTCTATGATGCTTGGCCTGGGCTATCTATGGCAAGGGGCCTGTATCTTTTGCCATCACTAATTGGCCAGGCCCTTGCTCTTGAACCTGGAATATATTTTAAAAATTAAACTCAGGCCAGGGAGATAGCTCAGTAGACCAAGTACCTGCTTCAGGATGTGCAGGGACCAGGGCTTGGTTCCTGATACCACATGCCATGTAGGCCCTGCTGAGCCAGCCACCAAAACCAGGCATGGTGGCACATGCTAATAATCCGAGTTCTAGGGAGGTTGAAAAGAGGAGGATCACTTGGGCTAGTAAGCCCAAGCTGTGTAGTGAGACCCTGTATCAAAAACATTAAAGAAAAGTAAAATAAAACAAAATAGGATGAAATGTATTACTGGCCTCAAATGTATAATTTTCCAGTCTCGACCAGAACTGTGAGGATGTGCCACCTTATCTAACTTCAGATGTGTCTTAAGCCTGAGAAATTTTCTTTGTTCTGTAAGAAAATACCAGTTATAAGGATAGCTATTTAAATTCAGCAGAGTGGCATATGCCTATAATGCCAGCACTTGGGAGGCTGAAGAAGGAACACTGTTGTGTCAACTAGCTTGGGCTACAAAGTGAGTTCAAGGCCAACCTGAACTGTATAGTAACATCCTGTCTCAAAAAAAAAAAAAAAAAGCTAACTAGCTAGCTAACTAACCAACCAGCTAACTAAAAGTACATACAATACAATAAAAACAAGCGAAGTAATGCAGCACACCTATGTAATCCCAGTACTTGGGAGTGCTGGACAGGATGACTGCAGAGTTTCAGGCCAGCCTGGGTTATGTAAGCTGAAAGTAACCCTGGACTATGGAGTGAAATACCTTAAAAAACAAACAAAAACCAAAAACACTACACAGAATAAAGCCGAAAATTATACTTCACAAACTTTTTCAGTCTTCAGTGAAGTAAGCTCAATTAATGACTTACTTATTTACAGTGATCACAAGATAGTGTAAACATGTCTATATTCAGTCACAGTATGGGTACCCTGCCAAATCCTGCCTCCCCTTTCTAGCTGCAGATGCTTTCATTGAAGAAAGAGAAACACTGAATGATCAAGTGGCATTCAGAGCTCCAGATTTTGATAAATGTGTCAAAATGCTGCCCCATACAATGGGGCCAACAAGCTAGCATTTCAATCAGCCTGCCTGCTCACATGTTACAGAGCATATTACAGAGTAAGAGAATAGTCTTAAGAGCAAAGACTAAAGCTACTATGGAATTTATACTCTACCTGCAACATCAGTGGCCACTAGGACTGGAATGTCCTTTTTCTTAAAGTCTGAAATGACCTTGTTTCTCTCACTCTGGTCCATGTCCCCATGGAGTAGCCCAAGATTATGACCCTCCTGCTTAAGGTTATTGGCTAGCTCTTCAGCATTGGCTTTTTTAGTAACAAACAGGAGGACACTCCCTGAAGAGGTGAACTCCACCAGACGCCGTGTAAGCCAGTTCCATTTACTAGGCCCAGAATGGAGAATCTCCACAATCTGGGTCACATCTTCATTGGCCTAAGAAGAAAAACATAAAAGAAGAGATTGTTGGCAGTGCTATCACAGAACACCTAAAGAACCAGGTATTGCCAGCCAAATAGCTCAGTGGATTAAGGTGCCAGCAAGAAGGCACAGGGGCCAGGGTTTCGATCCCAGGACCTGCAGTGCAGGCTCTGCCCCAGGGGCACACTGAGAAGGCAACTGAGACTGGGCGTGGTGGTGCACACCTGTAATCCCAGCTCTTGGGAGGTTGTAAATAGATGGATCACTACTAGTAGGATCTAGTGGTTAAGACCCTGAATACCTTGTCCTAAAATACAAAAAAACAAAAAACAAAAACAAAAAAAAACCAAGAACCAGGTATTCTATTTTGCACCTAAATTTCAAAGAAACTTGAATAGTCCCTGGCCCTTTATACAGCAAATACAGCTCACAAGTTACCTCTTCTTTCAAATCACCTCCCTCCCTGTTTCCCTCAAACACACACACACACACACACCCAAAAAGTGCATGTACATTTTTATATAACGAAAAACTTATTTTTATGTGTGACTGCTGCCTATATGCATGTTGGAATTTGTATGTCTCAATGAACTTAGTAATAAAAGTATTTACACAAGTCATTCTTTTCCTGAAATGTTGCATAAATAAATGTCATACTTATCCAAATGCCCATTCAGATTATTTCTAATTAGGTAAAATCATTCTTAGGACCCCCTGTCAACTGTTTTAAACACTAATTTATTTATGAAAATAGAAGGCACTCAAAAATGAAAACTAGATCATGTCAAAACTCTAACCAGATATGGTGGTACACACCTGCAATTCCAGCACTCAGGAGGCTGAGGCAGAAGAATCACTATGACTGGAAGGCCAGCCATGGCTACATAAGCAAGTTCAAGGCTAGCCTCTTGAGTGAGACCTCATCTCAAAAAACAAACACCACCAAGAAAAATCATTAACTGTACACATACTCTCACTGATAATAAACATGGGAAATAATAAGGCTGACAGTTTTTTAGCCAAGTGTGATGGCACACACCTAAAATACCAGCACTCTGGGAGGCTGAAGCAGGAGGATTACAAGTTTGAAACCAATCTGCACACAACTTAGTGAGACTCTGTCCTAAAATCTAAAAAAAAGGGCTGAGGAGTATAGCTTTGCGCAATGCCCTAGGTTTAATCTCCAGTATATTTTTTAGGGGCCGGGGAGATGGCTCAGGGGAATAAGCGTTTCCCTGGCAAGCACAAGGGCCTGAGTTCAGTTCCTGGTTCCACCAAAAAAAAAAAAAAAAATCTGTCTCCAGTATATTTTTTAGTGGTGATGGGGGTATAAGCTATGTATTTCAAAAACATCTGCGGGGGATTTTAAGATAGCTTTGCAGGAGCTGGGGAGATGACTCAATAGAATAAGTGCAAGGGTCTAAGTTTAATCCCCGGTTCTGACCCAAAAACAAAACAACAACAATAACAAAAAAGATAGTTTAGTAGATTAAAGTGCTTGTTTAGGAAGACAGGGGCTGGGGTTGGATCCCAACCTGTTATGTTGGCACTGCCCCTGGGGCTTGCTGAGACCGCAAATGTGACTGGGTATCATGACATATGCCTGTTATCCCAGTGCTTGGGGAGGCTGGAAAACAGAATATCACTACGAGTCCGATCTGTGTAGTGAGACCCTATACTAATACATTAAAAAAAAAAAAAAAAAGGTGAGGTTATAGAACATCATCTGCCTATCACACATGATATACACGTACTGAAATGTTATGCTATACCCCACAGATATGTACAATTATGAGTACATATGTTATTAAAAATACCCTAAAAATGCAAAAACAAAAGATGGCAAGGAACTTAAGTAGTTCTCCAAGTACTCTTAACTGAATTTCAAATCCTAGTTTAGGGGAAGTTTCCTAAATAAGATATGTATACAGGCAAGAAACCAAAGCTTAATTTACTCTCCCCAGGCCCTTTACCCCATCATATGCAGGCTTCTTCCCATACTCATTTAAAATGTCAGTTCTACCCTAACTCACTGGTAGTCAGTCTAGTTCTAGGCAAACCTATTTATTTCTTTAAAAGCTTAAAAACAAACAAACTTGAAGTATTTTTTAAATTTAAAGAGTGAAATGAACATAATCAGTTCCCATATACCAATTACTTTCAACAATTACCAACTTTGCCAATCTTGTTTCATTTACCCAACTTGTGTATTTTAAAACAAATGTGAAACATGTTGCATTATTTCCTATTTTACTCATTTATCTCAATAGTAAGAATTAAGTCTACTGTGTCTGTAACATGAGAAATAACCCACTAGATCCCCTGCTTTGGGTTACCTCTCCAATATCTCCCTGCACCACTCGAATAGGGTCAATCAGGATGTCTCTGGCTAATTTTTCGATCTTTTTCCGAAAAGTTGCACTGAATAAGAGAGCTGAAAGGCAAAATAAATTATTAAAGAAACAGAATGACTTCTTTAATTAAATACCCACAGTCTTCTTGACATTCAGAATGTTTTCTTTCTTTTTTTTTTGTCTTTTTGAGACAGGGTCTCACTATGCAGTTCAGGCTGGCCTTAAGCTCACTTTGTAGCTCAGGCTGGTCTCGAACTCACAACAATCCTCCTGCCTCAGCCTCCCGAGTGCTGGGATTACAGGCATGTGCCACCACACCCGGCGACATTCAGAATGTTTTCAACCTAAGTCCATCTAAACTTTTGAATTTTGAAGCTTAAAAACTGAGGATCTTTTTAGTTTAAAAACTGATAAGGGGCCAGAGATATAGCTCAGTGGCACAGTGCTTGCTTTGCAAGTGGGAAGTCTCGAGTTTGATTCTTTAAAAAAAAATATTTTTTTTTCCTTATTTCATTACTTTTTCCTTATTTTAACTGTTAACATGGTTGAGACAAATACTCTTTTACCTTAAATCAGCAAATGTATACTGTACAATGCTTTCACCCACTGATAAAACTGTATAAACTGGGGCAAGTATTTTAATTTTGTGCCTTCATTCTCTGTTCTATAAAATAAGTAATTATATCCTCTGACCTGTCATATAAATGGTATTTCCCCTTTTATGGTTCACAAGTATACACATAATAATCATTTTTGCTTCTTTAACTATAAGTGCTTAAAAAAAAAATAGGTGTTTTGATTGTAAATAGACTTTTATAATGAAGCTGCTTCATACATACTCTGTCTGTCAGGACGGACATGACTTGCTATGGATCGAACCTGGTACTCTAGAAGAACAGAAAAATTAACATTATAAAACTATGTAATATAGTTTGGAAAGCCTACAAAAAAAAAAATCAAAGTAAAAGCCTCATAAGAGTTAAGAACAAAGAAGCTTTAAAACTCTTAAAACAGTATTCATTATGAAACTCCCAAAAGCTTTCCCTCCAATTACTAAAGATGGTTATTTAAAAGTCTACAAAGTTGAGAAAGTCAAGAACAGGAAAATAAAGGTACTGTGGATTTGACATTTACCTACATAAGAATTCTCCCTATATACAAAGCCACTTTCGATTTTCCTCAACACAATCAAGACCAACATGCCTTTCTTGATAAGGCTCCAAAAAATAATGTTTCAGTTATATTTCTAGTCCAGCCCTATCCAGCTATATTTTAGTTTTTCTCTTATGCTGAAAAACATTGCTTAAATCAACAAAGACATGGAAAAAAGTAGTATTAATGAGGATAGGGACAAAAAAATGAGTATCCAAGGCATACCGAATCCCATATCAAACATTCGATCTGCTTCATCAAACACAAGGTAAGAGACTCTTTGAAGATTAGTGGCTTTCTTCTTTACATGATCAATCAGTCGGCCCTATGAGATCCACAAAATCGGTGTAAGTATGATCGAAGGCACTGAACAAGAACTTTCAAAGCTGCTCTCCTGGCAAAAGTACTAATTCTTCAGTCTTGGATAGTAACAGATATGGTATAATAGCCTTGAACTTTGTGTATCTCATGGAGCAAGGAACAAAAATTTTGAGAAACTTAATTATTTCTTTACATTAATAATGGTTTAAATTCTATGGTTAGGAGACCAGAACTATTTCTGGAAGGCATTCTGAAATGCCCTGATCTAAAGCCTTACTGATGATTTAAAGTTTAAAATATTCTAGATAGTTCTGATGTTCTTGGTAGCCATGGATCCACTTCCTGTGAGAACACAAGAGAAACTACCTGAAAGAGGGAAACTCAAAGCTTTCAATATATACATACATATATACATATATACTCTTACTGAACTGCCAATCAAAATTAAAGCCAGAGGCTGCCATTCATCAGCATATTCTCAACTCTGGCTTACCACATTTCAGGGGAAATTCTCTTAAAAAAATCAACCATGTTTTCCATATCAAGGGAAGCTGAGAAGCCACTTAATAAAAGACATACTTACTGGAGTACACACAACAATCTCTGCCCCTTCCTGAAGGGCCTTGGCCTGCTCCCACATGCTCCCTCCTCCGTATACAGCCACTGAGCGAAGATTATATGCTTTCCCAAACCGCTTACACTCTGCATGGATCTATAAAGTTGTTAATAATGTATTAACAAACTGTGACACTATCAAATACGTCTACCACAACCCAGAATGGAGTTCTGAAAAAGGGAATGTGATACAGAAAATTAGATGTGCAAGGTGGCACTCAGGAGACAGAGAACTGAAGTTCAAGGACAACTTGGGCAAATTAGCAAGGTCCTGTCTCAAAATTTAAAAGAAGACTGAAAATGTAGTAAAGAGGTAGATGGCTTACCTAATGTGCACGAGGAAAAAAAGAAAAGTCAAAACCTTTGCCAAGTTAGGATGAAACTCATTTTTATGAATTTAAAGTCCGCTTTTTCATAAAATAAGGCTCTCTTAAAAATCGTGCCTTATTCATTTTTTCACTTCTTTCTTATCCTATCATTGTCTTTACATAAAAAAAAGTTAATTCACCCCACAGAAATTATGAGCATATAATACAAGTAATTCCCATGATACTTTTCTTAAAACAGTAGAATTGTTTTGTATAGCAGAGAAAATATGTAACACAGTACTTTCCAAGTTCCCTGTCAGCATGACAATAAAAATATACTTAATGGCACTGAATTGTACATTTAAAATCGCTTAACACTGAGCCAGGTGTCGTGGCACAAGACTGAGGCAGAAGGATCTTAAGTTTAAGTCCAGCCTAGGCAACTTAACAAGACCCAAGATTCTCTCAAAATAAAAATAAAACAGGACTGGAAAGTAGCTCAGCATAAAAGCCCTGGGTTTAATCCTGAGTTTATTTTTTAAATTTTATGAAAAAAAAAATTCAGAACAAAATAATAGAAGAATAACAATAGCTAACACGTTACATTTTATCTTTAAAGTAGTTTCTCAGGGTACAAGATATGGTCATAACAATTTCTCCAATAAATATTAGCACAAACCTTCCCTTTTAATGAACTAAGAGATAATAGTATAATTAATTGGCACTTAATCTTTAGTATGAAGGAAAAAAAATCAAGAAAAATAAGAAGTGGGGTGGGGGACATACTAGATGGTCAGTTTTGTGTGTACTTTATCACATTTAAAAATAAAAATCCCAGGGGTAGCTCAGTACTGTAGCACCTGGTTGGCATACACAAGGTCCTGAGTTTGGGCCCCATACCTGCCCCCAAAAAAGAAGTAAGAATCACTTCACAGTCCACATGAGGAAATAGACACTTATACAAAGCACATACCTGCTGGCAAAGCTCCCTTGTAGGACACACAATCACTGCAATTGGTCCATCACCTGGCTCCAATTCCTTCTGGTCCATTATATGAATCAACATGGGCCAGATAAAAGCTGCAGTTTTTCCACTGCCTGTTTTAGCAATACCAATCATGTCTCTACCACTTAATGCCACAGGTACACCCTGGAGGAAAATAAAGTACATCCACTCTCAAATTTTAACTGTGTAGATAAACCAAAGGAAATTCTAGGGAAGGATAAATGACTTATTAATGACATTTATTTTCAATGGAACAAAAGTATCTTGGACCATACATACTGTCTGTGAAACTGAGAAAACAGCTGACATATCTCTAGGCTTCTTGATTTATAAGATAAACATCACTGCCTTTGATTAGCTACCATTTACAGAATATAAATAATTCAATTTCTTGATATACAGAAAGGAAAAATGAATTATCAAAGCAGCTATTAACCAGACTTGGTTAATCTTTAGTTTAACATGGATGCATGCCTTTAACCCCAGCACTCAGGAGGCCAAGGCAGGAGGATTAATGTTAGTTCAAGGCCAATCTGAACTACATAGTTGGACCCTGTTTAAATAAAAAAACACAAACAGCAACAAAACAACTAGCTGTTATAATTAAAAAATATTCTCTCATTGAAAAAGTACAAACAATCCTATCTCTGCAGGAATAAATGAGTCCCATATATGAGTAAGAAAGAGAAGCCATTGCTTTAATAACAAATGAAAAATTTCAGGTCACAGACAAAAGAATTCTAGTTACTGAAAATGTCAAATTTTTCCTGTACAAATCTTTTTTCTGTAAGGTTAGGCCTAATAAATTATTTTCTTTATATCATAACTCTATGTACTTATCAGGTACAAATAAAAATGTTCTAACTAGCTAGCAATTTCTTTACTTTTTAATGTTTAAGAGTTTCAAAAATGCTCTTGTGTTTCATATATGGTCCCCCACCACTACACGAAAAGTTAAAAACTAGCACCTTCTATCTATACTGGCATTAAAAAAAATGCTTTGACTTGTTTGTCAACTACATATAGTTATGAAATATCATTCTATTCCATTTTTCTTTCATTATTTTTACTTACCTGACATTGTATTGGAGTGGGCTGTGTGTACTCAGATTTCCGAATCTGGTGCATGAGTTGTTCATCAAATCCAAAATGAGCAAAACTACTCCCTGGTCTAGGAGGTGCAGCACCTGAGACCTAGAGACAGAGACAACTCCTAGGAATGACATCAACATAAATAGCACTTGGCAGTTAAACAGTGTGGACCCAAACCTAGCATTTTAGCTTCAGTGTGAAGAAGTAAAAACTTAAATCTGTAGCCAAAATCCTACCAGTGAAAAGGCAACACCTCAAACAGCACAAGGACCTGTCATAATTTAAAATGATAAAAGTACCTAAAAACTCTTAAAACAAAATTCACATATTAGAAATAAATAGAATAGCTATCCAATTGATTGCAGAAAGTCATTGCTATTTTTTTTTTTTTTGCAATTTTGCATAAATATCAATCAGATGCTAGGAAAAACAAAAATCTGCAAATAATTCCATATAAGACAAGAATATACTCAAATTCATATTGGGTACACCAAAATGAATATATCCCAAAGACATAAAAGATTATGTCTTTTGGATGCAAGACATAATGAATCACTGGATGAGAAGTTAAGAATGTCTCCTACTGATGGTCCACCAACTGTCAAGCACTGTTACAACTGTGTACAGGGGAAGAATAGGACATATAACTTCTATTTTGACTCCAACAGTGGTAATTTTTAATGTTTCTCCAATGATGCTGACATTTTCCAATCAAGATTGCATAAAGATTTTTGGGAGAATAGTTAATCTCTGGGAAAACAGGTAGGTACAAACAAACATATATGCATGCATATATACATGCTACCCCTTCAAAAAACTAGATTGCCAAATATCATGTAACTAATAAGGTAGACATAGGCCAGAAAATTATCCACACAAATAGTACATCAGCATATGATGTACTGAGCTTCATTACTAACATCTAGCAGCACCTTAAATAATGGCCAAATAAGCAACCCAGAATTTCTTAGTGAATCATTTAAACAAACATTCTAAAATTAGTGCATGTGTATTTTAAAACAGCCACATCTTCCCACAACAGAAAGGAGTGTCTAATCTTTTTGGATGACTAAAACAATCAAACCAAGACGTAAGCACAAGGGATATAGTCATCACTGTAGCAAAGACAGCTCAGGGACCATTAAAAATGAGATCCAATTAAACCTGTACTAATTATCATAAATGTAAGAATAGTTGATTAATCATTATCTTACCCGAAGATTGAGCTTATGCCGAAGATCTATTAACTGCTGTGGAGTGAGGTTGGTTATCTCCTCATGTTCATTGTAAAAGTTTTTTTCGAATGGTGGGTAATCAATCTGCAGGTCCAATTATTCAAAGTTAGTCTAGAATTCAAGAGTCAATCCTGTAAGTTTGATTTTAATGCATGATAACCTTTTACAAATATAACACAAAGCCATTCCTGATAGGAAGGCCAAAATCATTCTTGACATACATCTCCAAAAATATAACCAACGCCTTTCCCCGACTTCCTAATTTCAATTAGAAACACCAACCTACTTCCCAGAGACATTATGGATACTTCAAATTTGAACAATCTTGAAGCAAATTAAGGAATCTTTACAATGTCAAAAGCCTTCAGAGAACACACATTTTAAAGATCTCCAGGGTTCAACATTTAAATATGGTTTGGATTAAGCTGTTCACTTAGTTTTGGGCATTTAAAAACATTTCTAGTAGTCCCTTAGCAGACAGTTCTCCCATTGGAGGAATTTCTATTCTTTTGACTCTTTTTTTGGAGGATGGTAGTATAAGGGATCAAATCTACAGCCTCACACATGTAGGCTGTCATGACCAATCAGCTATATCCTCAGCCTAGGTCTCTTGTTTTTAAAAAAGTGGTCTGTTTATATCATTTAAAAAAGTATGATGGTAAGAAATACAAGACAGCAAAAGAGAAGGGGACCAAGAGATGGAGTGAGCAATGGATCAGAAAAAAAAAAAAAAAACAAAAAAAAAACCTCAAGATGTGTGATGTGCATGTACCAACTCCCCATGAGAAATATAATCATTTTGTACTATAAATGAGTACCAACAAAATTTTAAAAAATATACATGACTGAGCATTTTTAATTCCTAAGAGACAGGCAAGCATTTCTATTTGTTTCCCAGCTCTGTGTATTAGGGACACAAAGCACAAGCACATCATTATATAAGAAGTTGGTTAAATAACTCTTGATGTTGTACTAGTCTGTAACTTTTTAAGGAGAGAATTTAATCTCGTGTAGCTGGTAAATTTTTTAAAATTCTAGATATACCTAAAAATTATGGTAAGAATGACATGTGTTTATGAATCTCTTTGAAGTTTGACTTAAAATAGCTCCTATACAAACTGTTGTGATAAGCTCTTTTAATTTATATCCTTAAAGAAAATCTGCCCACCCAAAGGCACACAATTGGAAAAGAGAGAATATTTTCTTAGTCCTATCATGTACTTGTAAATTTGTATTCTTTATGGATACTATAGCACAACTTGACCAGTGGTTATTTTGGTATGTCATCTTGAACCACAAACTTGTATACTCACTCACTTTATGAGCCACTGATCTATGGTGGTTAGAATTGAAACCAGAATCTTCACAATGAACTATAACCCAGGCCTTTGTATGACAAGGTCTTGCTAAACTGCCCTCAAAATCTTGATCAGCCTCCTCAATACCTATCTGTATTTTTCTTCCTATCCTGTATTTTTTTTCTTATGCTGTATTTTGATGGGGCTTTTTATTAAGGCAAGATTCTGTCACATTATACATGGATCATTTGGAAAATACTCATGCACTGAAGTGGCATGTAGATCAGACATAAGTTCATAGATCTCAGGCATGAGGACTTCAAGTTCATGTCTATAGTCTTAAATTTTTTAAACAAAAACAAAAACAAAGCACAAGGGTGTGTGTGTTGGCATATACTTGTAATCCCAGCAATCAGGCTGAGGCAAGAGAATCACTGTGAATTCAAGGCTAACCTGAATTGCATAGACTCTGTCTCAAAAAAATAAAGAAAAAATAAAAATAAATTCCTGGGCCTGCCATGTCAGCCCTGCCCCTAGAGTACACTGAAAGGATAAGAGACTGAGTGTGGTGGCAAGCACCTATAATCTCAGCTCCTGGGAGGTTGTAAACAGGGATGACTACATCTGGTAGTGGGACCCTAACAAACACCCTTCCGTAAAATAAAATAAAAAATCAGAACTTTTAACATCAATTTTATCACCATAGCCTTTAAGTATCTATCAAGTTCACTTGATTGATAGTTCACTTGGTGGAATTATTTTTGTTTTAATGAAAATTCACTTGTACTATTTCTTAATGAGAACTCCAAGTAACATCCCCCACCTACAATCATCTGACAAAAAATATAAACAATTAGTGGAACACTTTGGTGCCACTGTTTGGATTGCCACTAAAACATTAACAGTTGTACTTTCCACTGATTTTACACTATTTATTTATTTGGTACAGGGTCTCATTACACAGCTTGGACTCATGGTGATATCCTGTCTTAGCCTCTCCAGCGCTGGGGATCACACATGTACGCCACCATGCCCTGTTTCAGTGGTCAGCACAGCATGCTGGAGATTCCAGGGCCAGCTCCGCATGTGGTACTGGGGATCAAACCTGGGTCCTTGCGCTTGTCAGGCAGGCACTTAAAGACTGCTGAGCTATCTCCCCACTCAGCCCATTGATTTTACGTTACCAACGCAAATGCTTCTGCGATAAAAAGGCAAATATCCTTAGCATTACAAAAATTCTTTTGACTTTGTAGACTCTTAAATAAGCATTTGAGAACCACTGCTCTAGATCATTACTGAATGGCCAACCTGTTAGTGCCCAACCCTTAATCCAAAACCTACTTGTGTATCACAAAGTGCCAACACTGCAGTTAAATATTACTGAGGTTTTAATTTAGAAAACCTCATACATTAACATCTTTTGTCTTAAGAGAAACAACACACATGCCACAGGTTTGCCCTGTATCTAGAGTCACCACAGTACGGAAGAGCTAGACTATTTAACCTGAGGAAAAACTCAAGTTTTTCAAGTAGAAATATAACAGCTTTCCTTCCTTTTCTTGACTTAAGCAACCTTTATTTCCTGGCTCTGCTTTGCAGAATTAAACACATCCTCTTTGAAGAACCTACTTGCCACAGATTTGGAAGCAAGAGAAAACATTTATAGCAGTTAGAAACAAATGTAGTAGGGCATGGTGGCACACATCTGTAATCCAGTTCTTAGAGACGAAGGCAGAAGAGTCACAAATTCAAGCCTATCCTGGGTAATTCAGTGAGAGCCTGACTCAAAAAATAAAAAGGTTGGGGATGTTGCTCTGTTAGACTACCCCTATTCCATCCCCAGTAACAAAATACTCAGGTTCAAGGACCCATATGAAAGAGAAGGATAAAGCTGAACATGGCTGTATACACATGTAATCTCAGCACTTGAGGCTAAGGAAGGAGGATTGCTTCAGGTTCAAGGCCAGCCTGAGCTATATAGTGAGATCAAGGCCAGGCTAAAATGTACAGTGAGACCCTGTCTCAAACCATCGGAAAAAAAAGGAAGATGTGAGTTCTAGAAACTAAATACAACTGCTTAAAGAATGCCAAATTAAAATTCTGAATGGTTGGGAGCTGGGGAGATGGCTCAGTGGAATAAGTGCTTCCCTGGCAAGCTCAAGGGCCTGAGTTCAATCCCTGGTTCCCAAATAACTAACTAACTAACTAACTAACTAACTAACTAACTAACTAACTAACTAATTAACTAAAAATAAAATTCTGAATGGGCTGGGGAGATAGCTTGCCAAGCACAAGGACCCAGGTTTGATCCCTGGTACTTCACGCAGTCCCGGGCACACCATGCTGGCCACTGAAACTGGGCATGGTTGTAATCCCAGCGATGGGGAGGCTGACAGGAGGATACTATAAGTCTAAGCTGTGTAGCAAAACCTTGTACCAAATAAATAAGCAGATTAAAAAATAATACAATTCTGAAACTAATGAACACAGAGAATCATGTTTTTTAGGAAGTAGTACTATATAGAGTGAAGTGAGGGCCTTTGCACTGAACTTGTTTTCTGTTCTTTTTTTTAAAAATTTGAGGGCTGGCCAGACCAGGTTTGATCCCCAGCATTCCGGGCAGTGCTGGCCCCACCCCCAGGGTGTGCTGAGGCTGTGACTGAGACTAGGTGTGGTAGCACATGCCTATAATTCCAGTGTTTGGCAGACTAAACATAGGAGGATCACTATGTGTTTGATCTGTGTAGTGAGACCTTGTACTAAATAATTTAAAAGAATTTGATACTAATTCTAAGTTGCCCAAGCTAATTTGAATGCTCAGCCCTCCTGCAGTTGTATTTAGTCTCTCCAAATGCTAGAGATCACAGAAATGCACCACTACCTGGCTATGTACAATTCACCTTTTAACAACATAAATTATGAAAGCCTCATGAAATTCCTAGCCCAACCATTAGTACAAACATTTTTATGACATGAGTATACAAATATTGGGAAACCTAAATGTAATCTGAAGAAAACCATACCAACTTGAAAGAGAATCAGTTTTAGCAAGAAGCCTCATACCTCTGAATGATCAATGGGAGGAAGAGGATCAATTATTTTTTTGGAGGGTGCAATTGGATTTCCATCACTATCATATTCCAGATTGTCTTCTTCTTCCTCCTGAACCACACCAGCAGTTGGGTTTTCTGCCATATATCGAAAATAAGCCTCCTGCAGGAAAGCACAAGAGCATAATTATATCCAAGTACAGCTGAGAACATTTCTAGTCTTACTGTAAGCAATGTATCTGAAGACTATAGTTTAAAAACCTACCAACTAAGGCTAGACTTTGACTAGCAATGATTCCTTTATAATATCAGTATTCAGAAGGACAATCGAAAGAAATGAGTACTATGAAGTGATTTAATTTGTTTAAGAAAGGATTTATAAATCTGCCTGTTCCACAGCCTTCCTTGGGGGTGTGATGGGGGAACTCTACCTACCCTGCCCAAGGCTAGAAAACCTATGCTGTAGGTTTACCAATTCGAGTTTGCAAGTTGACACTTATGAGATAGAATGGTCACAAACCTGGAATGGGCTACCAGTCTCTCACCATTCCACAACTGAACAATGGAAAAAAATACTAACAGTCATTAATGCTTGATCTTCAGAAAAAGAATCACAAACAGAACCTTCACAAAAAGGTACAGGTTAAATGCAGCTATAGGCCATCAGTAGATCCCACGCTACTGATTTATCAGAATGTTAATTTTGGATTTAGAAAAAGCAAGGTGAATAAAGTTTGTCTTTATTTTTGATATCAATTGGTCAAACATTCCATCTTCAATGGGGGAAAGCCATGTGAATCTTAATATTACACTGGTAATGCAGGTAGAAAAGGAACCAGTCAAATGACATTTCTGCTAAATGTCAGGATGGCCATTTCAATGAAGGCAAGCTTTAGCTTGTCCCCAGTATAGACTTTGTAGGGTGAAAAATAAAAGAAATACTGCATAAGAACTCACTTGGTCATCTTCCTCTTCAATGTCATCTCGAATACCCCTGGAAAAACAAGCGGAGAAACAAACTTCCCTGCAAATGTTCCACATACCCAGCTTCATACTTACAGCAGATTAGTGTTGAATTCCGTACACCATAGGAACTCTCAACACTAATAACAGCAAAGCAGCAATAAGCATACTGTAAACTATCCACTCATCACTGATGTGTGGTTTCATTCTATGGTCTACACTTTGCATTTCTTTCTCTCTGTTTTTTTAAATGTATTTGGTACAGGGTCTCACTTTGCATTTCTTTTGAATGAGATGATAGGAACATCAACTACTAACATTGATATAGAATAAAAACTTTCTGAAGATACCAAAGAATTCTAAGTCTTGTCAATTCATACAACATATAAAATGTGGCTATGTAAATAATTTCATATTTTAAGAAAAAATCTTCTATTTAGCATACACTTGAAAAAAATGTCTTAAGTTCTTTACTGTGCCCCCAAGTTTCTAGCTCTACAATACCTGCTTTAAGAGAAAAATCAGTTACCTTCAGGAAGGAGACAGAAAAACTACATAGGCTTATTTATGAGTATGGAACTAAAACTCCCGAGTAGTTCACATGGAGAAGGAAATGACTGCTACTTGCCGCTTCTGTCAGGAGTTAAAGAAAGTATGGGTGCTTAGTTCCCACAACCATCTGTTTTTAACCAAACCTGCCATGTAATGTAGAGAACCTGCTATTCCTAAGGCAAACAGTAAGCAACACCACCAGCATAAGGTAGCTGGAAGAGGACACAACGCAGGGAAGCACCAAAAGAGGGCTGAACCTCCATATGGCATAAGAACCTTGGGAAGGGCTTAAAGCACTGACTGCCAAGTAAAGGGAGAGAAAAGTCTAACCTTGTCCAATAGAAAAACCATATATATATATATTATATTTATATATATTTTTTTAATATATTTAGCAAGGGAAAGAGGTGACTTCTCTTTCCCAGAAAATAAAGTACTTGATATTTGATTATGGTTGCTAAAGCATATCACTCTCTGAAAGATACTAGGTTTTACAATATATATAATTTTATGATATCACCATTACTTATCAGTCATGCAAGCACTGATCTATATTTTATATTATGAGGTAAAACTCAATACAATGTACCCAAACTTTAGTAATTATGCTTTCCTAAACATAGGGTAATTTATGTTTACTAAAGTTACTTATAGTTGAAGATCAAATGCTGTTCTGTCAGACAGAATGTCTTTTAATTACCACAAACACAAAGACTTTTGTCATTTCTATACCTACACAACTATTCAAGGTACAAGGACATCACAAAACAAAGGTATTTATACACTTAAAGTATGGAAGAATAGGCTTTGTAACACTTTAAATATTTTTCATATAACTTTTGTAAGAGAGAAGAAAACAACTTACTTTACATTTTTTCTTTCCTTGTCCTTTTCTTCAAGTCTTTTCATGTCTCTGGCTGCCTGATCCTAATGAAACAAAAGACTATATTAAATTTCATTAACTAAAAACACTTAAAAGAGGTATTTCTTTAAAAAGAATTTTAGGGTTGGCAAAAGTGTCCTCATATAGCTATGGATTTTATTCTTGTTGTTTTGCAGTACTCAGAAGAAAAAACAAACTAACCCAGCTAGGCCCTTGCACATGCTACACAAGCACTCTATCACTGAGTTACATCCTCAGCCCATTTGAGTCTGAGGGGTCTTCTTAGATTTCAAGTTTGAGAATGAACTTGTGATCCTCCTGTGTCAGCATCCTGAGTAGCTGGAACTATAGGAATGTGTCACTATGCCCTGCTAACTGTTTTGTTTTGGTCTTTTTGAGACAGGGTATAACTATGAAGTTAAGGCTGGCCTTGAACTAATTTTGTAGCCCAGGTTGGCCTCAAACTTGCAGTAATCCTCCTATCTCAGCCTCTCAAGTCCTGGGATTATAGGTGCATTCCATCACCCTTGGCCTTAATCTTATGTTCTGTTGTACATTACAGTAATGCACATAAGAGTTATGTCAATGAAAAGTCATCATGTTGGAGCTTCCTTCGACCACTTTTTTTTTTGTCTTTTTTTGAGACAGGGTCTCACTATGCAGTTCAGGCTGGCCTTAAGCTCACTTTGTAGTTCAGGCTGGTCTTGAACTCACAACAATCCTCCTGCCTCAGCCTCCCAAGTGCTGGGATTACAGGCCTGCACCACCACGCCCGGCTTTCCTTCGACCACTTCTTTGCTCTTTTTTTTTTTTCTGTATTTTAAGGAATGGTCTACAGGGTGTTCAAGGTCTCACTACTAAAACAGACTTTATAGTGACCTGCCTGTTTACAGCCTCCCAAGAGCTGGGATTACAGGTGTGCACCACCACGCCCAGTCTCAATTGCTGTATCAGCACCCTGGGGGCGGGGCTGGCAAGGCAGGCCCAGGGATTAAAGCCCTGGCCCCTGTGCCTGCTTGCAGGCACTTTAATCCACTATTTGGCGGGCCCTCTTTGTTCTTAATGTTATAATGTACCTAATATATATAATTCCTCACTTAATGACCTCATCACAGAACCATAATAATCAAGTTGCATTTTGATAATTATTTCTCAAAGAAAAAAAAATACTCAAATGTGCTAGATTACACTGAATGACTTACATCAGTAAAATGTATACTACTAGTCAAAAAAATTAGCAAAAATGCTTAATTCACAAATATATAACATTTGGTCATTTTATAAAAAGTTAATCATTATAGCTATAAAGGGACTTAAGGTCAGGCAAAACAGTCTCTCTCCTAGTATTGTTAAAAACTGTTTGTATTAAATTAATAGTGGGCCTTGTGGAAAAAAAAATAGAGTTTTGGATGTAGCTCTGGAAAGGTAATTTTCAGTCAGAGTAATGCTGCACATAGACATAAAGCAAAATCTGGAAACATTTCTGTTTATCAGGAGATAAGCATGACTTCAGGAGTCATGAAGTTGAAGCCTCTGGCTGGTAGAAGCTAGGGTGCTAACTCAACATTCTCTAAAGCACAGGATCATTCCCACAAAAGGATTATTAAATCCCAAATACTAACATAATAAAACTTTGGATTGTAATTAACTTATTTCAAGTGTTTTATATGAGGAGCAAACATTTCTAATAAATTTTAATGTGATAAATGTACGATGTCTTGCAATATGAGTGACATGTGATGCCCAATGTCACTCGATCACAACTGAGCCAATGTTTTTTCTCCCTCTCCAGGATTATCGGTGATTATCTTGCAACAGAAAAGTTTATGAAGGAGATGTCTCAGCAGAGCAGGAAGAAAAAAGAAGACTCCCAAGATTCAAATGAGATTAGGGAGATGTGGGAAGTCACACAAATCAGGCTGGAGTTGAAACTACAAATCTGTTTAATAATAATGAAACCCATTTCTACAAAATCCTGAAAAGAAGGCAAAAGTGCCATTGTAAGGACTTCTTGTTAGAGATGTATGAAAAAAAAGGCTCCACTGAGCAGACTGTTAGTAGTGATTCCATTCTACATAGAACCCGTTTTTCTCATCTCCCTCACACAAGCCAGGAAGGTTTTCAAAGGTAACTGCCGGTTAATTTGTTTATATTTTGCCTTTTCTTATTTTGTATTTTCTTATTTTGTATTTTATCATGGTATTGAAATCGTTTTACATGAGCATTTTTGGGTTGTGGAAAGAATCATCTGAGTTCCCTTACTTTGGGGAAATTTCCTTTGATATGCAAGTGCTCTGAATTACAACTATGTTCCTAGAACAAATTATGCTCACAAAATAAGGTTTCATTATAATTCTGAGGTTGAAAACTCTACTCTAGTTCTATTAAACCAGAATTGTTAAGATAGTTCTTATATTTTCCAAAGTTAAGCCTTATGAGTGGCCAATTAATTAATTAATTTTTTTTTTTTTTTTTTTTT
>PVKA01022822.1:0-28870 GCA_004027165.1 Ctenomys sociabilis | reverse complement strand
CAATAGAGCTCTTTTGAACTACTGCACATAGAATTGAACGTCACAGCTGAGAATTGTTAATCCTTCTCCTTTCTGATCCTGTCGAACAGGAAAACTACATGGCCAAAGACATTTGTATTCTAAAAATTATTAAAGGATTGAAAATAACACTTTGATAGATTACTTTGAAGGGGGTTCATGTGGCTCAGTGAGGTAAAATAATAGAATGACAGAATTTCTACCTACAAAAGTAGGCATGATAGTAACAAATGGTAGTCCCAGCCCAGGGCAGGCTGTGGCAGGAGGAGTACCTTTGAGTTCCAGACCATCCTGGAATATAATGCCAGGCTGGGCCGGGGAGATGGCCCAGTAGTGTAAGTGCAAAGATCTGAGTTCAATTCCCGGTTCTGAGGGAGAAAAAAAAGCCAGGTGTGGTATACTATCCCCAAAGTATAGATTCTGTGATGAGAATCCTTTTTCTGGTGTTTACATAAAAACAAATTGTTGGCATTGAAGGGCCAAACATCTGCAAGTCAATAGACAATGAGAGATGGGGAAAGGCAACATATTTTTATGGTTTTGAGTATAGTTGTGCTTCCTGGCAAAGACAGGAAGCTTTCTCAGTTCCCAGAAAATAACCTTACATGACCTTTGCAAAGAGTTGTGTTCCAAGACACCTTCCTGCTTCCCCTCTTCCTTCCCCCAACCCCACCGGCTTGGGCAGGGATTTTTGATGGGCCTTTGAAGCCTGAGGCTCCCTTTGAAAAGAATATGTAGGGAGTGTTACATAATGAGTTCTGTGGGCAGGTTTAGTTAGGAATCCCTGAGAAGCTAGCTGCTTGAGCTTTTGAGAGAAGGTGAACAAACAATGAGGACTAAATAATCATATCTATGAACCTTGTTCAATCAAGTCAAATCCCAGTCTATCTTTGAATGTTATTTTAGCTGCCAGCTGGATTGACCTCTTTGCTCAGTTGTCTTGGAAAATTACCCACCTAAAGTGGCAGAGGTGGAAAGCCTTACCCTAAGGAGGGATGTTTCCTTAATGAGAAACAGCCCCTTTGAAACTAGATAATGAACAGGATTCCAGAAGGGCCACATTCAAGGTCCTCGATGTGCAGCTGTTACAGGCCATGCAGCCACATGGCTGTGCCCTGAGGAACATTTTTGGTGGATGGGGTTTTGCCACAAGAATGTTTTCAAGCTGACCAGACCTTCACTCCCCTCCAGAAGGGTGAGGTGTGCACGGTGGCCTGGGGCCTGGTGCATTCTGGGTTATAACCATATTAGCCAACAACAGAAGAGTACAGCAGCCAAGAGGGAGGCACTGAACAGCAGAGCCCTATAACCCTGTAAATCCTAGATCCAGGGCTCCTATAGCCAGAAGCACTTTGTATAGAGCCTTTAGTTCAGAACCAAACTGATCAGATTCTTGTTGGTCTGAGAGAGGCACCTGCCCGGCACCAGGACCTGAGCCTTCTCTGCATTCAGGTTCTTGGCACCCTTTCATCATTAATCCTTTCAGCATCTTATCCACTCCAAAAGAAGCAATTTAATGTCACTCCAACTTCCTGTCCTGAAACAGTCCTTAGGGAGCGGACACAGCTGCTATTCCCAAAACTGTAGCAGTTGGGAGGTCTGTGCATTGTTTCATTCATTGGCAGGAAGTGACCATTTAATTTTCAAGGTGCTGTTAAAGGAGACAGAGAAAAACACTATTGTGAGATTGGGCTGCATTTAATTCGAACTTCTCACCACTCATTCCTTGACAGTTAACAAATTTTGAATCTTTTTTTAAACCAGGTTGATTGGTCAAGTGACATAATACACCCAGTCTGGTAGTACTTGCCTTGTCATGCCATCACTATGAGAGTCTAAGGCATAAGGATCACAAGTTCTTCAACCCCAGCCTGGTCAATTTAGTAGCTCAGTGAGATTCTGCTTCCAACTTGTGAAAAAATTTTAAAATGTAAGGTCTGGGGCAGAGGTCCTAGGTTCAGGCCCCAGGGCCGGCCAAGGAGGAAGGAGGGGCTGCAGCTAGTGCATGCAAAGACTCAGAACACACTGCACCAGCCTACAACAGCTTCTGACTACAAGGCTGAAATATGGGGACTGAGCACCTAGCCCAGTGATGGACTGCAGGCTTAGCTTGAGGAGGCCCTGGGTTTAATCTGCAGAACAAAAAAAGAAAGGAAAAGAGACAGGGATTTACCCAGCACCTTTGTTTCAGGTTCCTAGATGAGTTGGGTAAGGAAAGTACTTCTGAATCTCCACACTCGCGGCCAGCACTCCTGGCAATATAGGAATGGCCTCCTGTCTGTAATCCAAGAGCAGGTATTTGTCTTCAACAGAAAGTGTTTGACATCTGCCAAACAGCCTTTAAGGCTGGTGGCAGTTCCTTGGATGTTTCCCCTTTTATCCCAATTGTCTCTTTTTTTTTTTTTTTTTTTTTTTTTTTTTTTTTTTTTTTTTTGTCTTTTTGAGACAGGGTCTCACTATGCAGTTCAGGCTGGCCTTAAGCTCACTTTGTAGCTCAGGCTGGTCTCGAACTCACAACAATCCTCCTGCCTCAGCCTCCCGACCAATTGTCTCTTTACAGGGCTTTGTACTCACATGTGCTTGAGGGGTGAGAGACAAGCCAAATTTTGGTAGTGTTGTTTTTTTTCTCACAACAAAAAAGACAAATCTCTTTGTGGATGCATTTTGCCAGGCAGCCAATTGTGATACCAATTTTCACCCCCTGCCCAATGCACTTTAATTATTTTCATTGCTTCATGGACAACTTGCTAAGTTTGCAACCGGGTGCGGATTGGAGATCTCTCAGAAAAGAAAGTACAAGGGGTTGGGCAGATGGCTCAGTGGAATAAGCGCTTCCCTGGTAAGTGCAAGGGTTCAATCCCTGGTTCAGCCAAAAAAAGAAAGAAAAGAAAAGAAAGTATAAGGTAAAAATGTTACACGTTTCTGTTGTTGGTGGGGGTTTTTTGTGATTTTTAAACATTTATGTGGAACAAGGTCTTGATACGCAGCTCAGATTTGTAGTGACCCTCCTGTCTCAACCTCCCCAGCACTGGAATTACTGGCATGCGTCACCACACCTGGTTTCAGTGGCCAGCACAACATGTGGTACTAGGGATTGAACCCACACATGGTACTAAGGATTGAGCTTGCTAGGCAGGCACTTAGGCCGACAAGCTATCTCCCCCGTCCTATTGTTAGTGGGTTGTTTTGTTTTGTATTTTTAGGGAAGGGTCTACAGGGTGTTCAGGGTCTCACCACTAGATCAAACTTGTAGTGATTCTTCTGTTCACAGCCTCGCTAGTGCTGGGATTGTTTTTTTGAGACAAGATCTCACTATGCAATTCAGGCTGGCCTTGAGCTCACTTTGTAGTCCAGACTGACAGCAAACTCACAGTGATCCTCCTGCTTCAGCTTCCTGAATGCTGAGATTATAAGCATGCCCCACCACACCTTGCTTTCCTTGTACTTTTTTTGGTGCTACCAGGGATCAAACTCAGGACCTTGGGCTTGCCAGGCAGGTGCTTATGCTGCTGAGCTATCTTCCTGACCCCTCCTTGTAGTTTCATGGGTTCAGTGGGCCCCGTGGGTGGGGCTGGCACTGTAGGCCAGGGAATCTTTCTGAGATCGACATCAAAGAGTTTAAAAAATTTAACATCTCAATATAGTTTGTCATGAAAGAAATTAGAAGAGCACTTTGGTTTGAGGTAGCATTAGTTGAGGAGTATGGATATAATTATACATTTCTATAAGTTTTACTTATTTTTGCAATGGGGGAATTGAACCCAGGGGCATTCTACCACTGAGATACATTCCTGGCCCTTTTTTTTGAGGGGGGAAGGGTGTTGCAAAGTTATATAGGCCTGACCTAAATTTGAGATCCTCTCGTTTCAGGCTCAAGTAACTCAGTAACCCAGCTGGCTTAAGTTTATGTACTAGCCAGGGAAATAGCTTGGTAGACTAAGTGCTTGCCAGGCAGGGCCTGAGTTCAATCCCCAGTTCCACAAAAAAAAAAAAAAATAATAATAATAAGTTAAATTTACATATTTTATGTAATTAATATCAATAAAATTATGAAACAAAAATGAAATGCCCTGAGTTTGACCCTGAACACTGTACACACACATCTACTTAGTAATAAGGAAAGATGATCACTATACATAGTAGTAGAATAACATATATGTACAAGGTAATTATATTTTTAAGTAAAAAATTTACATCTTTGTGTATATATGTGTCAAAATCTCTATTGGGTAATTGTATTTATGTTTAAATGTTATATGGTGATAATGGAAAACTAGTTATTTTTAATCATTGTTTAAATGGATATTCTAATTAGTTGTTACAGAGGAAAATAATGTAATTTTAAGAAATAAACGTATCTGGAGTTATGCTAAAAGTTACAACATGTGAGGTTCAGGATGAGCTCTTGTTCTTTTTCATTCTAATCTCTTGGATATGGGTTTTCTTGCTTGTTTTTAAAAAATGTATTCATGTTTTACTTCACCAAAATAAATTTTACAAGATAAAATAAAATGTGTCTCAGAGCTATTCTTAAAGGTTTCTTTTCATCCAGGTTGCCCTACCCTTTTGCTATGCCACTCAGCACACAGAGCAAAGAGCACACCTAGTTGAAAGGTCCTTGGAATACCGAACAGTATCAAGCAAAGACAAATTATAAATTGCCCAATATAAAGCATGAGGGTTTGTTTATTAATTGAGGGGATAGAAATCCAGCTTCTCAATTATCATACACGGCATCATACTCCTAGGAAGGCGTTTTTGGCTTGAGTCCATCACTGATTATGTATCAACCACTGTGGGAACTGTATTACCAAAAGTTGCCAGTTTGCATATGTAGCGCCCTCTAGTGATTATTTTCAAGATGCAGGCAAAGCAGTTTCTGTTCAGCTGTTAACTGGAAAATTTCCCTTCTGTGGTTTATTTTGCTGCATTTCTTTTCATCCAAACTTACTCCTCTAAAAAAGACAAACTAACTTACTCCTCTCTGCACCTATGTTTTTTTCTTAGCCAGGAGATGTTAGGCTTTGAACACACATTCCTTAATCTCTGCTCCAGTAACCTCATCTGTAAAATGAAGATGATGTCAGTACCTAGTAAGGTTCCTCTGAAGACCAAATGAGCACATACATGTAATGTAGATGTCTAGCACATAAGAACTCAATAAGTGCCACCTGGGGCCAGGGAGATGACTCAGTGGAATAAGCACTTCTCTGGCAAGTGCAAGGGCCTGAGTTCAAACCCCGGTTCCGCCAAAAAAAAAAAAATACCTGGATTCTTGTCCTCTGCACCTGAGCTGCACCCTAGCTAGTTTTTACATAAAAGTACTCAGCCTACATATGATTGAAGACAACTAGTCAGTCTTGGTTTAAGGGCCTGGAGACAGCCCAGAGTCTTAAGTGCCTGCCTAGCAAATGCAAAAAAAAATCTTGGTTCAGGTATCATAATGTAGTTGAGAAATGTAATATTAGAGAATAACAAGAAAGGAAGGGGCCTAGCAATAATTCCAATTTCTAGCCTCATTTTACTTTGCTAATTCTCAAGTCTGAGATGCTTTTGTATCTTCATTGTGCCTATAATTGTACAGTCTAAACAATTATTTGTCATTTTAAATATTCGAGCTCAGTTTTATAGATCTTTGGAAAAGATAGTTAAAATTATTGGTATAAAAATTCTAATGCTAGGGTTCAATATGTTCTTTAAACTACAGACTTATCTGGGCATGGTGGTCTACACGTGTATTCACAGCTCTTGAGAGGCTGAGCCAGGAGGATCGCTGCAAGTTTGAGGCCAGCCTGAACTCTGCATAGTGATACCCTATCTCAAAAAGACTAAAATAAACCAGAGGCTTTTGGATTAGTGTAACAGGATTTGTGTTTTCAGTGCAGAAGTGTGATGACAGTAGACTTGATTGTGGAACCCAGGTGAATTATTTATGAATCAAAGGGGCATAGATTCCAGAATCTTCACTCCTTCATTGTCACCCATTTCCAGCATATTCAGCTTGGATTTATTCTGACACAGTTCCAATAGATTCCCAGATATTCTAGGGGACCATCCATGTACTTCCCCCCCCCCCTTTTTTTTGGTATCAGGGATTGAACTCAGGACCTTGCACTTGCCAGACAGGTGGTTATTCTATTGAGCTATCTCCCCAGCCCACCCGTGTTCTTTCCTGTGTTGACAGTCACACACCATCCCAAGATGGTGTAACACCATCCCAAGAACCCAGTTATTTTAGGAAAGCATTGAGTACTTCTGACCCGTGAGTCCCCAGTGTCTTGGTTATATGTGTAAAAATTGTCTCCAGGCATATTTTTCCTGTTGCCATATGTCAGACATGTCGCAAAGTATTTCTCCTTCCCTTCTTGTGCTTCAGTATTAAGCCATAATGATTTTCTCATTAATTATCTACCAGTTAACCTTGTAGTCTATCTATGTTCAGACATTATACTAAGCATTCATGACTTAGAACTTCCATAGCCACATCTAGAAATAGTAGGTGGTAATATCCCATTTTCCAGAGAAGAAAACTACTGGGTGATGCTGGTGATAAGTGGCAAAGTTAGACTTCTCACCTGAAGCTACCTCTGGAGACTGGTCTCAGCACTACATCACAAACCCTTCAAAAGGAAATTTCCCTTCCATGAGCAACAGCTCTCCTATGAGGGTAATATTACATAGAGCTGGTATGGGTCATATCTGTTTTCAAAGGTTGGCCGGTAGGGAATCTTGTCTTCTCTTTGTGTATTTGTCATCAATTGAGTCTCCAAGCTGGGAAAGCAAGTTCTTTCTAGCAGGAGATTGCAGCTGCTATTATTTACCCCCGGGGGGAAAAAATCCACAAATCCAAGCTACTTTAGCTGGGAATGCTGAGGTCTGACTGTCCAACTCCATAGAGAGCTGAGGGATTTACATATTGACTATCCTGAGTGTAGTCCACTGGGCAGTGAATGTTGTGCTGGGAGCTGTGTACAGGACCAGAGGCTGTGTCTTGGCCAGTGAAGCCACACTGAACAGCTTTTCACCAGTGAGTCTGGGCCTCACCTCCCAAGTTTGTAGTCCCATGGGCCAAGCATGTGATCTCTCTCACCTCCTAACTTCTTACCACACCTTCCACAAAAGGTGCTCTGGTCAAAGCTTCCTCTGGTGTACACCTTAACTCCTTGACAGGATCCCAGAGTGCCAAGCTCTTGTGGGCAGATTTTTAAGTCAGAAGCCCCAGACCTTGACACAGGGGAGGAGTCACAGGTCAGAAGGGTTACAATTTGGAAATAAATTAACCTCTTCCATCCCAGTAGGTTTTTTGTTAAGGTCTGCTGTTCTAGCTGGGCAACTCATCAGAAGCTTCAGTTTCTGGAACTTTTAGGAAGTGCAAGAATCAGAATGGCCCATCCTCCATCTGTAGCAATTTCAACAGAACTTGGAGACCTAGGAAAGTCCTCCAAAAGAAACATTTCTAGAAGACAAGGTTAGGTTGCACATGTTGAAAGCAACTTAAGCAGAGCATCAACCATTGTTATTTCCTGCAGAATAGGAAAGCTTTACAAAATGACAGGATACAATTTAAGAGTTACGATTAAATGTCATTTAAGAAAAGTTAAATTTTGTCAGCCTTCCTCTGCTGCTGGAAGAGACCCCAGAGACAAATTCTACTGGGACTGTATTTCTGTTCATTTGCATTTGGCATCCCTAGGCATTTTAGTAATTAACATTTTAATATGGGTGTGCCTGTGGTTCTGGAAATGTACAACTATTTACAGCAAATAACTAAGCTCATTGAAGAAGCTAACAGGCCTGGAATGCTGTCAGATGACTTTTCCAGCCTCTGGACCAACCCTGTTCGCTTGACCTGGAAATAAGTGGGCTTTGGCTTTAGCCAAAGGGAGGTTTAAAGCCTGATACTGCTTTGCAATTTTTCAGATTACATTTTGTAGTCCCATGGGCCAAGCATGTGATCTCTCTCACCTCCTAACTCCTTACCACACCTTCCACAAAAGGTGCTCTGGTCAAAGGTTCCTCTGGTGTACACCTTAACTCCTTGGCAGGATCCCAGAAAAATAGAGAAGATGAAATGACAACAGTGTCCTTGGTCATGGGATGTGAGAATACCCACAAAAGTCACTAGGGGGACCTGGAGGAGCTCAGCAGCAGCACCTGCCTGGAAAGTACAAGGTTCTGAGTTAAACTCCTGGTACCAAAAAAGCTGTTAGGGAACTCATAAAGCTGTAAAATACATGTGGCATTGAATCTCATTGTAATGTTGAAGTATCCTGGATTGAAGTATCCTGCAGTCTTTGAGATAGGCCAGAGTTACTAATTATCTGGGCTAGGAAAGTTTTAAACTAACCTTTACTTAAAATAGGGTGTTGTGGCATTCAGCACACAGAAGAGGACCCAGGGCACTCAGGAATGTCGTACATCAGAATCACTGTCTGAAATGCCTGGCCAGTGAGCAACCTTAACTCAACAGGTAAGCATATATTTCATTTCTAAATTTAACTATCAAAGTTAAAAAAACTAGCCTGGGTGTGGTGATACATGCTTGTAATCCCTCACATTCAGGAGGCTGAGGCAGGAAGATTACTTTGAGTTAAAGGCCAACCAGGGCTACAAAATCAGTTCAAGACTAACCTAAACTGCAGAGCAAAACCCTGGCCTAAAGAGTTACATTCCTGTTAAGCTACTGCTCTCTTGAAGACGTGAAATCTTCCACATAAATTGACAAGGAAACCTGGTACAGAATCAGATGAAAAGATGCATGCTAGATTACAGCCTCATGAGAAACCCTGAGCCCATCCTAACCCATAGAAAGAGAAATGTAGGAAGTGTTTTAAGCTAATATGACTCTCTCTCTCTCTCTCCCTCTCTCTCTTCCCCCCCCCACACTTGTCTCTCCTGCTTCCACTGTCCTTTATACATTCCAGCAGAAAGCAAAAGTAAAGTGAACATAGTTCATACTTTTAAGGCAACACTATGGATCTGTAGCATCACTTCTACCCCTGTCTCTGGCCATAAGGGAGCTGCAAGGGAGGCTAGCAAGTCCAGTAGCCTTGTGTCCCACTAAAAGTTCTATTACATAAGAATAAGAAGAGAAGGGGCCAGCATGATGATGTCTGCCTGTAGTTCTACCTACTTGGGAGGCTGAGGGGAGAGAATCACTTAGACCCAGAATTCATGCTAGCTTCGGCAAGATAGCAAGACCCTGTCTCAAAATAGAAAATGTGGTCCATGCCAGAAATTCCAGTCAGGAAGCTAAAAATGTAGCTCAGTACACAGTGAAGTACAGACTGGAGAAAACAGTTGCTGTCACCGTTCCTTTCCTGAAAGTTACCACTCTGAACATGCCTGATTACTAATTCAGACTGTTAAGGTAGCCATTGAGTCCCTCATGCAGTCCATGTCTTAAGTCAACTTGTGCTAATACTAATACTAATACAGTTCATTTAATAGGGTGTAGCAGATGAGGCTATATGAAAATATTAAAGGCTAAAGACCATTTTACCCTCCATAATTTTTAGGTAACACAGCAAGTACAAATCATTAAGAATTTAAAACTTAAAACAAGATTATCACACACAGTGCTAATGGTGTTAGGATTATTTGGGGTGGTTTTTTTAATTTTTGGTATGACGCATTAAGCCCAGGGTGCTTTACTACTGAGCTATATCCTCAACCCTTTTCAGTTTTTATTCTGAGATAAGGTCCTACTAGCTGCCCACACTGGCCTCAGATTTCCAATCCTGGCTCAGCTTCCTGAGTACCTAGGCTTACAGGCCTGTCCCACTGCTCCTAGTAATGTCAAAATGTTGTCTTTTTCCAATAAAAGTATAGACATCCTAACACAGCCTCATGGTGATTTATATTATATAATGGTGATGACAACCTGTACTACTTTAGGTGTGATAGAGAAAGAGCTTTCAATCTGTCATACAGTTGAGAGAAAATAGAAATTGGGATTTTAATTCTGCCATTTAATCTTCCCCTGTGTGACTCAGTCACACTGTGGCCATGGAGTGAAGAAATACCAGCTGGGATTCATAGGTGAAGGATTACTCTCAAGGGTTAAGCATTCCTTGACCTTTCACACCTCCATGTCTTCCCCAGGATCAAAGTGGCACAGAGGCTGGAGACTGATCAGATGGGAAGATAGTCGGGTCTTGCCAAGTTGTGTACCACCCCGACCCTGACAGCCCTTAACCTGCTGGGCCATTTCCTGGTTGTATCTAGGCTCTTCTGTTTGTTCCACCCATGACAAGGAAGTAGGAAAATGGAGATATAGAAGCTGGTAAAGACTAGTGTCACAAGGCAAAGTTCCATTTCTAGATCCAAGAAAAACTTCCTGTTTTGTTATAAGACCCTTAGGAACAGAAACCTGCTCTCAAACGAAACCACAATGAATAATTTCACTGTTAAGTGAGCCTGAAATCCCATGAGGAGGTTGGTGCATAAGAGAAAGCAAACCCCAGCTGCACAGGTCTCTTCCTTAGTTCCTCCACCACTCCCTGAAGGGCCAGTGACAGCTGGCAAGTGGAAAGCATTTAGATGAACTGACAAAAGAACTAGGCAGAAGTTTGGTAACTCCCTCAGGACTGTGTAGCTCAGATTGGTCATCCTTCCAGATGACCTTGTAAGGAAAAGACCTTGCCAGGTGGTGTGATGCAGTCCTGTAATTCCAGCACTATGGATGCTGAGGCAGGAGAATGACAGGAGTTCAAAGCCAACTGAGCTATGCAGTGAGACCCTGTCTTTAAAAAAAAATCTAGAAGAGCTGCAGTGTTAACCTACACTTTGCTGCAGTAATAAAAGAACCCTGGAATCTTGGTTTAATATTCACTGTAAAGTTTGTCTTTTCCACCTGATTGATACTGGTTGTGTTGAAAATGGAGCATTCATTCAAGAGCCCAGGTGTCTGACAATTGTGTGGTATTGCTGGAGACTTGGCATTCACCATCTTGGCAGCAGAGGAAGAGGACAAGGGGAAAATTCATATGTGCTCTTTTGTATGCTGCCTAGAAGTGATAGTGCTGCCTCAGTGATAGGACCAAAGATGGAGGACTGGGACAGAAGGGGACACATACAAGGTATTTGGTGAGTACTAAATGCTCCTGGAGCAGAATTTTTTACTTCTGGGCACTTGTACCAACATGTTCAAGCAGTGCAAAATACTAGATGGATCGTTTGTGTCTCATCTAAGGTTCTTAGCTATCTTCTGCACTTTATAATAGGCAAGTCTCAAAAATAGTCCCTCTTTAAGGCTAAGTACTACATAAAGCTCTTGCCTCTACAGTTGTTTATTTTTCTCCTTTTAATTTTAATTTGCCGGGCCAGAGAGATAGCTCAGTACAATAAGTACTTGCCTGGCAAGTGTAAGGACCTGAGTTCAATCCCCGGTTCTGCAAAAAAAATAAATAATTTTAATTTTGCTTTTTACCAAGTTAGCTAATCCACAGCAACTCCCACTTGTGGCTTCACAATTGTGGTTGTGGGCCTACCATAGCTGAGTGTCCATAGAAGCATGGATTGACTAATTACTGAAACCAGAGCTAGTTGTTTAATAAGCCATGGAATTTTAAGCTGTTCACACGTACTTCTGCAAAAATAACACAAAACTGAAGAGTTGTTCTTTGAAGGCTTTTTGACCAAACTGTTCAAAATTCAAGCCTCCACATGAAATTGACTCATGATTGACTCTTGGCCAATGTTTTTTTTTGGGGTGTGGGAGGCTGCCTGATTCACCATGATTATCAATTAAATGTACACTGGGTCTATATACAAATGGTGGGGTTCTCAGGAATGAACTTGCATACCCTTGCTGGGAGGAAAGGAATTTGCTCTTAATTAATAGCTCATACAGGGCTTCAATTCTCTGCCTTCCCCTCTTTCTCCTTGCTTTGGGGAGATTTTGTCATTCATCAAAGGCAGAGAAGAGCAAGGGAAATACAATACAGCTGAGTTTGAAGCAGCCTTACTTCACAGGGTGGTTCTCACTCATTTTGTTTTACTTGGCCTGCTTCAGAGCTGTTTTGGTACACATGTGGTTCTCTAACCATGAGGCCCTTTACAGACCTGATTTCCCCTTGGAGTGACATGTTATCCTCCCTGCAAACCCGGTGATTGTAAATTCCTGCCTGGGGAGCAGCAATTGCTTTGAATTACACTCTTGTTTGAATAAAGCAGTGTGAGCTCAACAAGACCTTATTGTTCTGCAATCCCTTACTGAAATCTGCTATAGTAATTTCTGGTGATATTATACTCTCCTGTCTAGCGTTTGATTATGCAAAGGAATACTTTTTCCATACTTTATTTGGTCCTTTTTAGCTGTTTGTAATGGAAAAAACGCCTTTTATCATTTTAGCAACACTGTTCAGGGTTGTTGTTTTTGTTTGTTTTCCAGTTTTTTGTCTCTTACTCCTTTTGGTCTCTGATATGATTTGGCATCTTAGAATTTTCTCAGGTGTGAAGCTGGATGTAGTGATTACACACCTGTAATCCCAGCATTCAGGAGGCTGAAGCAGGAGAACTGGTGTAAATTCAAGGCCAGCCAGTGAAAGGACTACAAAGTGAAATCAAGGCCAACCTGAACTGTACAGTGAAACCCTGTCTCAAAAAAACAAAAACAAAAAAAAAGAGAAAGAAAAAAAAGAATTTTCTCAGGTTTAAAATGTCCCAAAGTGTACTTTATGACTGCTATTCACTTACAGACATGCACACACTATATCCACATGATTTAACACTGCCTCTGTCTCTGTGTCTGTCTCTGTCTGTCTCTCTCTCTCTCTCTCTCATCCGATCAGATTTTATTGTTTAGGATTCTTTTTTATAATGTGTATTATCCTGTTTATTATACAGACCTCAAGCCAGGGAGATAGCTCAGTAGAATTACCGCCTGCCAGACAACCACAGAGTCCTGAGTTCATTCCCTGGTACTGAAAAAAATAAATTATAAAATGTTTTAAAAAAATAAAAGTAAACAGACATCAAGAGCACAAAATGAAATAACACATGTTCAGGACATGCTGTCATTGTTGATCTGAGAATACTTTGTTTTGTGGAACCCGGGATTGAACTCAGGCCCTTGTGCTTGCCAGGAAAGTGCTTATTCCACTGAGCCATCTCCCCGGTCCCTGAGAATACTATTTTAAACAGTTTCTTTTTTCAGTATTTTAGGGAAGGGCCCACATAGTGTTCAGGGTCTCACTACTAGATCGGGCTCCTAGTGATTTCTCCTGTTTACAGCTTCCCAGGTGCTGGAATTACCAGCACACACCACCACACCCATTCTCAATCACCCTCCGTGTGGGACCAGCACTGGATGGTGGGGGGTCCCCTCCCCGGCCTCTGTACCTGCTTGCAGGCACTTTAATCCACTTAGCTATTTGGCCGGCCCTGATTTTAAACAATTTCTGTGAAACTTAAGGTAAAGAATCCACAATTACTTTTCAATTAAAAAAAAAATTTGGGGCTGGGTGGGTAGATAGCTCAGTAGAATAAATGGTTGTCTGATGGGTTGAGCTGTGGATGGCTACAGTCAACAACTTCTTCAGATAACTCACTATTGTGGAATGCTGTACTGGGTTGGATTGTGTGCTGAGGTCAGGCACCTAAATTGGTTTAATGACAATGGAGTACTCATCTTTGACAGGTCTAGACAAAAAAAGGGGTATACAAAGGAAGAATCATGATGTGTGTGTATAAACAGTACAGTTAGGATAAATACGCTGTGCTTCTGCATAATTCTATGAGAAGCAAGATTTGCAGTAATAGTGATTGCACAAGATATGTCGGCTTCTAGTACTGTGGACAGCCAGTAGGAAGATAACAAGGTAGAAAGAATTATTGAATCTGTGATATAATTCAGCTATAAAAAAATAAGATAAGTAAATAGCTACATTCTCTTAATTCACTGATTAGAGACATCTGCTATAATAATGTCAGTAAGTATATGTATGTACCTTGTACGATATGCAAACAGTTTGTAGTGTATTAATTTATTGAATCTGTCCTATTAATTTGTCTTGAAACTGTCTCATTGCTATTCTTCAATAAATTAAAAATATAAATAAATAAATAAATAAATAAATAAATAAATAAATAAATGAAGTGTTTGTCTGGCAAGCACAAGGGCCTGAGTTCAGTCCCTGGTTCTGGAAAAAAAAAAATTTCCAGGTATGGTGTCACCTGCCAGTAGTCCCTGAGATGGGAGCAGCACCTGAGGTCAAAAAGAGTTGGAGAAAGCCCAGGCAACACAGCAAGACTTTATCTGTTAAAAATAAATTATAAGGTACTGGGGAGATAGCTCAGTTGAATAAGCAGGCCTGAGTTCAATCCCTGGCTCAATTAAAAAAAAAAATTATAAGCACTTTCCCAGACAAGTGCAGAGAACCCATTCGATCCCTGGCACCACATGCCGCGCCAGCCCTACCCCCTTGCGTGTGGAGCCAGCAGGTGAGAAATGCCATGTTGCTACACTCCTGTAATGCCAGCACTGGGGTGGCCAGAAACAGGAGGGTCGCTAGACGTCCAAGCTGTGTAGTGAAACTCTGTACCAAATACATAATTAATTTTTCAAAAGTTTCCTTCTCATTTATTTTGTAACATCTGCAAATAGAACTTGGTAATTAAGACTAAATATACAAATATTTACTTTCTAACTAAACTTTTGTTTTTTGAGAAAGAAATAGCAATGAGACAGTTTCAAAACAGGTTAGTGGGACAGTTAAAATAATTAATACATTACTAAACTTATTTCTAGTAGGGTTTTTTTGTTTGTTTGTTTGTTTGTTTTGTATTTAATATAGGGTCTACAGAGTCTCACTACACAGACTGGACTTGTAGTGACCCTCCTGTTTTCAGCCTTCCAAGCACTTGAATTACAGGTGTGCAACACCATACCCCAGTCTCAATTGCTTTCAGAGCGCCCCGGGGGCGGGGCTGGCAAAGCATGCTCGAGCTCAAATCCTGGTCCCTGTGTCTTCCTAAGCAGGCACTGTAATCTGCTGAGCTGTCTGGCTGGCCCCTTAGAATTTGTTTATAATGACAAAATTAAAGGTAGGATCAATAACAATGTTGAGACCAAGTTATATAACGATGTCTTAATTATATTTTGAATTGTCAGAATAGACTTATAAAAGCTGCTGATTTGAAAAATGTGAAACCAATGCATTAGTGGTATCACGGGAGCCAGGGAGATGGCTTAGTAGAAAAAGCGCTTCCCTGTCAAGCGCAAGAGCCTGAGTTCAATCCCCAGTTCTACCAAAAAAAGGTACATGGAGTCCTTTTCGAGCTGGCTTTAGGCTAGTAAAATTTGATAACAATCATGAAGATAAAAACCCAACCTGAAGCTTAAACAACTACAGAGAACGTTATGTGTGCCATTAGTAATAAGATTAAATCTATGCACCTCCGAATAAAAATATAAATTCTACTACCTTATCTATATAAAACTTTAGGTCTACATTGCTGTTACTTCTCCAAAAATAACAGCTTAGTGATACAGTGTTTTTAAAAGAGGCTTTGATGAAATCCACAAAGGAATCTTGACCCATTTGTTCCCATAACATCTCTGTAAGGTGAAACTTTTGTACCAGGACAGAATGGAAAATACTTCAAATGTAGTCCTACTATTATACTGTCAGTTGCTTTTAAATCTTTAGGTGGCCATGATAGTTTTTTAGAAAGTCAAATTTTGTAGTTCACACTAAAAGGACTTTATAGTAAAGATGTAAGCTGGACACTTGTTTTGAGTATTTCCTATTAGAGAAAATTTAGCTGGGGAGATAGTTCAGTGGTACAGTACCTTCCTGGTAAGCCCTAAGTCCTGAGTTTGATTCCTAGTATTAAAATAATAATATAATATAGAAAAAAATTAAAAATTAAAAAATGGTCTGGGGATCTGGGGAGAGAGCTCAATAGCATAAGGGCTTCCCTGGCAAGCGCAAGGGCCTGAGTTCAATCCCAGTTCCACCAAAAAAGAAAAAGAAAAGGAAGAAATGGTCTGTGCCAGCCCTGCCCCTGAGGTACACTGAGATAGCAATTGATTACAGGTGGCACACCTGTAATCCCAGCTCTTGGGAGGCTGTAAACAGATGGATCACTTGGAGTTCATCCGGTAGTGAGACCCTGAAAATGCTGTAGATCTTTTCCTAAAATACAAGAACGTACATACATACATACATACATACATAGAAATGGTCATTGCTGATCTCACTGATGCCATTAGATGGGCATAGAGCTAATTCTTTGAGGGAACTTGTTTCAGAAGTAAAGTGTAGGGCCAGGGAGATGGCTCAATGGAATAAGCACTTCCTTGGCAAGCACAAGGACCTGAGTTCAATCACTAGTTCCACCAAAAAGAAAAGACCAGCCTGGAGTACGCAGCAAGATGCTGTCTCCACAAAAAAGAAGAAGAAGTAAAGTATAGAAGCTGGGTATAGTGTACAGGCCTATAATCCTAGCACTGGGAGGCTGAGGTAGGATCACCACAAGTCTGAGGGGCCAACTTGGAAAACTAGTGAGACCCTGTCTCAAACAACTAAACTGTTGGGACTGGGGAGATGATTTTAACTTTTTTTAAAAGTTGAAGTGTAGAAGCCAGGCATGGTGGTGCAGGCCTGTAATCCCAGCACTTGGGAGGCTGAGGCAGGAGGATTGTTGTGAGTTCGAGACCAGCCTGAGCTACAAAGTGAGCTCGAGGCCAGCCTGAACTACATAGTGAGACCCTGTCTCAAAAAGACAAAAAAAAAAAAAAAAGTTGAAGTGTAGAGATAATGTTTTTTTGAGAGAATCTCCCTACTCTATGAAGTACAAGCTGGCCTTGAACTCACACAGTTCGAGGAAGATCACAGTGATCTTCCTATCTCAGCCTCCCAAGTGCTGGGATTATAGGTATTCATCACCATACCCAGCTGAGAAAAATAATAATTGAAACTGGGTAGGACTTCTATAGGTAGGACTTGAAGGTAACCAAGTTCTGTGAAAGGAAACAAAACTAAAGCCAAAGTAATTGTGAAAGGTGAAAGATTTATACAATCTGAAGAGAAACTAGAGTATCATGTAGCAATTTGTAAGGATCAATAGATATTTTAAATCATGCTCTAAAGGAAGGTTGGGGGCAGGGGAGATGGCTCAATGGAATAAGCGCTTCCCTGGCAAGCACAAGGTCCTAAGTTCAATCTCTGGTTCTGCCAAAAAAAAAAAAAAAAGGAAGATAACAGTAAATCACAGTCTCTTGGGCAGATGGAAAATTTCTGATTTTTTTAAAAGCTACCTGAGGCCAGGGATATAGTTCAGTGGTGTAAGTGCCTGCCTGGCAAATGCAAGGTCCTGAGTTTGATCCCAGGTTCTGCCAAAAAATAAAAAATAAAAGCTACCATCCATCCCAAATACTGATGACTTTTTCTTCACATGAGTTGTGCATGTCTACAAACAGAGGGGAAGGCAGGAAACTTGAAATAGAACTTCCTAGGCTTCTGACAACATAGTTTGTAACAGGGTTCAAGTAATTGGAGTTGCTTCTAAATTAATAGAAAAAAGATCCCTATTTGAACCCAAAGTATTTCATATTTGGTAAATGGGGGAAATTCCACAAAATTCACAGGCCAAAAATTTTATTTATTTTAATGCCTCAGTCTTTCCATTTCATGTCCTTCAACAGTTGCTGTAAAATTAGAATGAACCTAGGAGTTCTCTTTTCCAATAACAAAGTATATGTGCATCCTAAGCAAACAAGAACCGTCTTTTTCTTCCAAGTACAGGCTTGAGAACTGCTCTCCTGTTGCTACATGCTGATCACTCGCCTGGACACTAGGTTTTCATACTGCCAGGAGCTGTGCACCGGTTTGGGACTAAGGAGGCCCATTGCCATCACGCCAGTAATGACCTGAGCCACAGCAGAGCTCTGAGAGTCTACAGTCTCCCTCATCACAGCCTTTGGTCCCTTCCTCCTATTCCACCTTCTCCCCTGTGATGAGCCAATTCATTGGAATGTCTTGTGCCTTGGTTTCATTTGGACTGCAGCCCCACCCCTGAGCTGGGATTTAATTACCCTGTCTTGCTGTTTGCCAGCTACCCACCTTCATCTCCTTTGTGGCCTCCATTGGCTGGTGCTCTACTGGGATAAGTCAGTTGCTCCAGAGCCCCAACTTCATGACTTTACTCCATCATCTAGACCCTCACACTATCACTCCTGCTCTTTACTTCACTTTGAAGATGTTGATAATTGTCTCAACCACATCCTAGCTTGCTTTATCTATTCAACCCACTGATTTCCTCTCCCAGAGCCAGTCTGGCTTGCCAGGTTAGTCTCCTAGCTCTCACCCACCCTCTTACCCTGGCTCCTCCCTCATCCATCAGTGGATGCTACTGGAATTTTGATAGGATAGCAATTATGAGCCAAGTCTAAGTCCATACAAAACTGTCTTAGATGCTTGGTGTATTCATTCTGTTTGATTAGGGAAGTCAGACCTGGAAATTAGGCTGGGAAAAGTTGATATGACTTATTCAAAGTCACCCAGAGTCAGGACTGGCCAAATAGATTAATAGACTAAGTACTTGCTTAGGGAAGCACAGGGACCAGGTTTGATTTCTGGCACCACATGTGGCTCCAGTCTCACCCTTTGGCATGTCGAGCTGCCACCAAGTCCAGGTGTGATGGCACAGACCTGTAATCCCAGTGCTGATGGGGCTGAAAACAGGAGGATCACTATGAGTCCGAGCTGCATAGTGAGACCCTGTAGTTGTCCAGAGAACAGTACATCTCTGATTTGAATGGAAAGCTCCCTGAAGTCAAGTAAATACTCTAACCACTAGGTGAAGGTAGTCACTTGCCCCTACACTATTCGCACACAGCATGTTTGTGGTGAGGAGCACTCCTCCAAGCCTGGCAAAATCTCACAGGCCTTGGGAGTTGAGCACAGCTTCAAGACACCATCATGTTCCTCCTCAGCCCACTTCACGGCTCCTGGAAATGGCTTATTGGCCATGACCCAACTCTACCTTCACACACTCATCTTGTCCACACTGAGATGTGTGTAGTTTCCCTGGGATCTAGGTAGCACTACACGACAAGCTGGCTCAAACTTTCAGTTTCACTTAAGAACTGAAGATGAGAGAATGGACTTGTCCCATGTCACACAGTTAATTGATGGCAGGCCCAGGGCTGAGGACTCAGGGCTTACAGGACACAGGTGTATTTCAAGGCCAGGCTTGTGATAAGTCAGGCTGTGTCACCTATGGGCTTGGACCTTTAATAAGGGGCCCTAAAACAAAAGACGATAGGTGTTACTTACAAGAAGCAAATTGACTCAATAAAATTATGTGGAAAATAAAGCAAATTGGGGCCAACCAGATAGCAGATTAAAGCTCCTGCTGAGGCAGACACAGGGATCGGGTTGGATCCCTGGCATGCCTGTGTCGGCCCTGCCCCAAGGCACACTGAGGCAGGGAATGATACAGGTGCCCACCTGTAATCCCAGTGCTTGGGAGGCTGAAAACAGGAGGATCACTATGAGTCCAATTTGTGTAGTGAGACCCTGTACTACATTTTTAAAACTAATTATGGCCAAGGGTATAGCTGAGCAGCACAACACCCATTTGGTAAGTATGAGGGCCTGAGTTCAATTCCCAGTAACTAATTTTTTTTTTAAAGTTAATTTAATTTTTTAAAAATCTGAAAGCCTGCAAGTAGGCACAGGGACCAGAAGTTTGATCCATGGGCTTGCCATGTTGTGCTGATCCCGCCCCCACCACCAGGGCATGCTGAGACAGGGATTGAGACTGGACATGGTGACAAGTGCCTGTAATCCTAGCTCTTGGGAAGCTGTAGACAGATAGATGTACAAGTCTGATCTGATCTAGTAGTGAGACCCTGAACACCCTGTAGACCCTTTCCTAAAATATAAATAATCTTTTAAAAAAATTGTTGTGGAGAAATTGCTGCTACCACCCAGTGTTTGTCAAGAACTAGAAACTGATCTAATTTACACCACAAAATAAAACCAAATACATGAGGACAGCAACTTTATCAGGCTTTTAGCATATGTCAGAGATTGTCTAAGGAAGAACTTTCTATGTATCAATTTAATCACTCCACATACCAACCCCAGAAAGTGCTTTGTCATTGTCACTTCATAGATAAGGAAACTGAACCTTAAAGAGTTGAGTACCTTACCTGAGATTGTGCAGCCAGGAAGACTCAGAACCAAGATCCAGATGAAGTTGGCTATTCTACAGCCTAACCCCTCATCTTTGTACCAGACTGGCTTTATGATGCTCAGAATTCTCATTAAAGTGAGTAAAAAATTAAGAAAAAAAAAATGCTCAGAATGACACTGGAATGTAAGACTTGTCTATGTCAAGTAGCTGAGTTCTAGTCATCACAGGTATCTGTACTCCTAGGATTATCCACTGAGAGTTTGTCCTAGGCTCCTCTGTGACTTTGGTGGCCTACAGTGAACTCTTGAGAGCATGGCATTTTTGTTCTAGGAAACTGTTACCCAGCCCCCTGTGGTTTCAGGGCCAATGTCCAAGCACTTTGTAGCCACTTCAGCCCCTGAGTGTAAAGCTTAGAACAGATAAGGTGAAACAGTGAACTTTGATGAGTCTCAGATCTTATTGCATAATTTCTTGCTTGGAAGAAATGCTCAGAAATCAACAAAAGGAGAAAAAAACCAGGATGTTAGCAAGTACTTTTTATTTTGCTTTTAGAACTTTACTATTTCTGCCAAAAAGAACATGTTTCTTCCCTACATCATACACGATTTTGAATTTGGTGGGATTTGGGGGATTTTGCAGGATGAAACCGTTAGTTCCCACCAATCTCATTTTCAGAAAGGAATGTCCCAGACATAAACAGACCTTGGGTAGAAGCACCAGTCCTATGACCTCTATCCAGAGGATGCTTCTTGCAAAGCTTTGGCTTGAGCTTGGCATCCAAAATGGGGCCCCTTCTGTCCTGTGAGCTGGGGAAGATGACGGCTGGGGAGATGTCTCAGTAGAATAAGTGCTTGCCTGGCAAGCACAAGGGCCTGAGTTCAATACCTAGTTCCGCAAAAAAAAAAAAAAAAAAAATGAGGAAAGGGGTGGAACTGAGAACCAAACAGTGCTGAGTTCAAATGTCAGACTTAGCAGTTCCATGGTAGGACTCCTGAGCCTTGCCTTCCTCATCGTGAAGTGAGCACTAAAGGGCCATTCAGCAGTATCATCACCAGCATTAAATGAGAGATGTAATGCCTTGCTAAGAATTATTGCATGAAAGTTGTAGCTCAGGCCCCCTGGATTGTGTGGACAAAAATGATCAGCAGCCAAGGACAGAGGGAAAGAAGCAAGACCAGTGTAAAAGCCATGTCTAGGTCCTTAGTGGGTTGAAGAGGAGGAGGAGTCATAGCAAAAGCCAGAGGAGAATGTAGCAGGAGTGAAGCAAATCTCATGAATTAGAAGCATAAATACCTTGAGCTGAAGGCTGAGGGAAGTGAAGGCAGAAAAACATGGAGACAGGAGGAGGGCCAGCTCTGAATGCCAGCCCACAGACAATGCCCATCCAAGGGACAGTGCTAGTTGCTCCTGGCAGAGGCTGGCAAAAACCCATTGACCACAGTGAGGCCATTCTCTACTGTCAGAGACAGAAGAAAATATTGGGCTGAAATCTCCCTCCCTCCTTGCAACATCCTAACATTCTCTAGTCCGTGAGGAAGAAGACAGGGCACTAACCCCGTAGTGGCCTGTTAGGTAAAGGAGGGAGAATAAACCCTGAGATTGACCTTGGATGGGACTGAACACAACCAGCACCAGCACAAGTTACCCTTGAAGCAGAGCAAGGATCGAGATTAGGGTCACTAATGGAAATGGAGGGGCAATAGCACTCATTCCAACTTCTTCCTTCAAGGTGTAACCTTTCTGGGTTGTAGGGGCTGGAACTATTGAAACTACATTTCCCAGGGTCCCTTGCCACTCCTCCAAGCCTGTGAATTTCAGAAGGATTTTAAGACACATATTAACATCCATCTGTCTGGAGCCAAGCTTGGAAAAGCCAGCCCGAGCTATGTGATACAGTGACTTTGAGGCCAGCCTGAACTACACAGTGAGACACTTAAGAGTTCCCATTCTTTTAGAGCTCCCATTACTCTCTCTTGAAGACTACTACGTCCCTGGATCCACCAAAAAAAAAAAAAAAAAAAAAGACTTTGAAAACTTCCACCTACATTTCTATTTGCAATTCTCCTTTTGAATATACCAGGGAGACTAAATGATATGTGCACATGAGGGTCTGGTTTATTTTGCTTATGTCTTCAAATGACATCCACTTAAATATGAAGGCTTTGAGTTTATCATTCTTTACAGCTGAGTAATACTCCATTGTATAAAAATACCACATCTTTTCAACCATTCCTCAGGTGATGGGCATCATGGTTGTTTCCAAGATTTGGCTATCACAAATTGTGCTGCTAGAAATATAGGTACACATGTATCCCTATGATATGATGTTTTTCAGTTCCTCCAGGAAAATTCCCAGTAGGGGTATAGCTGGCTTGAATGGGATTTCCAGTCCTAGTTTCTTAAGGAGTCTCCACACTGATTTCCATAATGGTTGCACCAGTCTACATTCCCACCAGCAGTGGAGAAGGGTTCCTTTTTCCCCACATCCTCTCCAACATTTGTTGTTGGTCGATTTTTTTTGTGATAGCCATTCCTTCTGGGGTGAGATGGTACCTCAGTGCTGTTTTAATTTGCATTTTACAGATGACTAGTGATGTGGAGCATTGTTTCATATATTTATTTGCTTATTTAATTTCGACCTCTGAGAAGTGTGTGTTCATCTTGGATGCCCATTTCTGTATTGGGTCTTTAAATTTAGGGGCCCTGATATTTTTTAGTTCTTTATAAATTCTAGAGAGCAGACCTTTGTCTGAGTTCTTATGAGTTAGGATTTTTTCAAAATTTATGCGTTGTCTTTTCACTTTGATGGTAATTTCTTTTGATGTGCAAAAACTTCTCAATAACAGGTGGTCCCAGTTGTTAATTCTTTCAAGTGTTTCCCATGCAAATACATATTTGTTCATGAACTCTTTGCCTACCCCTGTGTCTTCAAGAGTTTCTTCTTTCTCTTCCAGGAGATATTGAGTGTCTCTGTTTAAATGTTAAGACCTTTAGTCCATTTTGACTTTAGCTTAGTGCATGGTGATAGACCTGGGTCAAGTTTTAGTTTTCGACATGTGGAGAGCCAATTTTTCCAGCAACATTTGTTAAAGAGGCTATCTTCCAGTAAGTGTGTTTGGCCCATTTGTCGAAGGTCAAGTGGTTGAGTGTGTATGTAGGGGCCTCTGCATCTTCTAGTCTATTCCATTGGCAACAAAATAGATTCTCAGGTCTATTTTGTTGCCAATACCATGCTGATTTTATCACAGTAGCTTTGTAGTATAATTTCAGGTCAGGAATTGTAATGCCTCCTGACTTGTGTTTGTTGGCCAGGATTGCCTTTGCTATTCTAGGTCTTTTCTGATTCCAAATAAATTGTAAGAATGACTTCTCTAAAAGAAAAAAAAAAAGAAAACTCTTTCACCTTTCACCCCACTGACTGTTGTTTCAGAATATGCACATCTATATGTTTCAAAGTAATTTTTACTTTGCATAAGCATGGTTATGTGAGCATTATTTCAGAACATGAGCCTATTGACTGCTAAACATTACCCTGTATGCATAATGAGAAACATTATTCTCTTTCTTGAGAAATATGATATGAACTGAATGTGATGGTGTACATGCTATAATTCCAGCACTCTGGAAGGCCGAGGCAAGAGGATTATAAATTCAAGACCAGCTTGGACAACTTAGTGATTTAGTGAGACTATGTCTTAAAAATAAAAAGGGGGACCTGGGGAGATAGCTCAGGAGAATAAGCGCTTGCCTGGTAAGTGCAGCATCCTGAGTTCAATCCCCAGTACCACAAAAGAAAAAAAAAAAAAAAATTAATAAAAATTAAAAGGGGGAGAGAGACTTAGCTCAGTGGCACAACATCTATCTGACAAGCACAAGGTCCTGAATTCGATTTCTGGTAAAAAAAAAATATATATATATACATATATATATATATATATATATATATATATATATCAGGCTGGGCAAAGTGGTGCATGCCTGTAATCCCAGCACTCAGGAGGCTGAGGCAGGATTGTCGGGAATTCGAGACCTGCCTGGGGTACAAAGTGAGTTCAAGGCCAGCCTGAACTGCCAGCCTGACCCTGTATCAAAAAGACTAAAAGGTGGGGGGGGGATGCTGAAGATGTAGCTCAGTATGAAGACCCTGGGCTCAATCTACAATACCAAGAAAGAAAGAAAAAGAATGTAAGCAAGAAGTTGTAAGGTTATTTGTTCTCAGACCTTCAACTAACTGGATATGGCAGAAGAGTGTTTAACCAAATGCCTAGGCAATGTGGACCAGCCAAGACCAAGACAAGACCCTTGTGACTGGCAGGAGGAGAACTGTTTTATTCTTATGCTGGTGCTCTGGCTTCGCCCTGCCTCTGCAGTGTCGCCTCCCCTCCTTCAGGTCCCCCTCCTTAACACTAAGGCCCTGGGATCACTTCCTTGGAGGATGATGGGTGGAAGGGTTGAGGTGGGAGAAGAGCTGGAGGCTGCTGGTTCACAGAGCAGCACTGGCTCCTTAAGTCCTGGGGTCCCCGTGTATGGGGCCCAAGCCATAGTGACATTAGTCATGTTTTTTGTTGACTGGAAACAAGGCTGAGTGTAACTTAAGGCCTTACTGTGGTTTTTTTACTTTACAGTTGCTCACTAACTCTTAGCAGCCCATAAAAAGGATCAAAATAGAAGCTGTGTGTGTAAGAGTAATGCGGGTGGGAGGCCAGACTGCCCTCTGTAGGTCAGAATGGTTTGTCTCCTTCCACAGCACAAAGTCAGCCATGTCCTCCTCACGACTGTGTTGGTATAGCTTTCTGTTTTATAATACCTTAATTGAGATACAATTCACATTCAATTTAAGTCGTTTAAATTATACAACCTAGCTGGGTGTAGTGCCATATGTCTCTATTCTCAGCATTTAGGAAGCTGAGTCAGGAGGACCACAGGTTTGAGGCCAGTTCCAGACAATCTAGACTATATAGCGAGACCCTGACTCAAAGCACACACATAAACCAAGCCAAACCAAATAAGATGTATAATTCCACAGTGAGAGGGTAGTCACAGAGTTGTGTAGCCATCAGTTCAATTTTAGGACACTTTCATCAGCCTCAGAAGTCACAGCTCCCTGCCCCTCTGATGCACCAGTCTGACAGCATCAAGAATCTTGCTGTATCTCTGGACTTGTCCATTTCGGATGGACTGCACAATACATGGCTCTGACGTTTGTTGGAGAGGTGAAATGTGATTAGATCTTGACATGACAGCATGATAATCCGGTCACACACCTGCTGCCAGGGAGGGATAGGTGCTCAGGGAAGAGGCAGAAATGCAGCTGAGCAGTGATGGATACAGCAGTGTGAGGCAGATGGAATGTGTGGGTGCTAAGCTCATTCACACAAAGGAGCTGCGAGGCCTCAGGCTGGGCAGTCATGTTGAGGAGCCTGCAAGCTCAGCACTCAGGGCTGAGACTAGAGACCAGCCTGGGGTATGCAGTATGTCCCTGTCTCTTTTTTTTTTTTTTAATTTAATTTAATTTTATTTTATTGAAGAACAAATAGCAATGAGACAGTTTCAAATCGAATTAGTCCCTGTCTCTTAACGCCACCTCTTAAAAAAAAAAAAAAAAGTTGGGGCCAGGGAAATGGCTCAGTAGAATAAGCACTTCCCTGCCAAGTGCAAGGGCCTCAGTTCAATCCCTGGTTCCACAAAAAAAAAAAAAAAAAAAAAAAAAAGAAGAAGAAGAAAGAGCTGATGGAACCGTGCAGGTGGCACAGGCCCTACAGCTGTGCAACAGGCCTTTTCATTATTGTCCATGTCTTTAAAAAGAGAAAGGCAGGGTGTATAAAATCAAATGTGCATGTCAGGGGAATCACAGTGATCAAGGCTGACCCAGAGCCAAAACTCTTACCTTTCTACAGTCTGTGTTTAGCAGACAAGAAAAAAAAAAGGATATGTTTCACACTGCCTCTCTCTGGGCCCTGGAATATAATTTTGCTCCTTCAGGGAAGAAGAGAATCATAAAATACCATTTAAACAGAAATGTAATAGGATTTCAGGATCCTTTGGCAAGAACACAGGGTCGCTCAGGGACACCTTCTATGAGCAGGCTGATGCAGACTGGTGGAGGAGGTCTCTGGAGGGTGGCTCCACACAGGAAAAGGAGCCGCCCAGATAAGCAAACTCATACTGGAAAAGAAGGAATGACGGGCTTACATAAGAGCTTGGAAGTGACGTCTGGGCCCCATGACATCTTCCAGGATGCCCAAGCCTTGGCTGAGGCCCAGTGACAAAAGACAGGGACTACTCCCTTCTGGTTCCTACAGATTTCTACAAAATTCAGGTTTTTTCTGAGTGTCCTGAAAAGATGCCAGGTTAACGCCTCAGTTTCTCTAGGCAATAAATGGGTAAATGAATATGCAGCCTACCTGATTCATTCCTGTAATCCCAATACTTGGGAGGCTGAGGCAGAAGGATCCCCAGGAATTCAGGGCCAGTCTGAACTTCAGAGTGAACTACATACTATTTCAAAAAAACAAAACCCAAAACCACATCCTAGTAAAGGGAACACTAGAACTCAGTGGTGACTGTGTATACTGCCTCTGTTTTAAAATTCCCTGCTTCTCCTCCCTCTCCCTCCTGGTATTCACCTGGGAGGCAGTGGCATGTGCTTCCGTGCTGTCCCTCGCTGCCTACATACATGCAGAGCACGACCACTGACAAAGTGAAAACTACATCCACCAAAGCCGAGGAAAGCTGTGAAGCAGCAGCACTCCACTAGACCTCAGAGTTGAATGGAGGCTTCTTGGTCCTGAGGTGTAGCACCTGAAACTTACTCCAAGACCCAAAAGTGTTTTCAAAAGAATCTTGTGTAACATGTTGCACATTTTAGTGAACTACAGCAAAACCACAGTTTCCTAAGGAATTTATATTACATTTGTCTTGTTTGTTTTGGAAACAGTGTTTTGTAGTTCAGGCCGTTCCTATGCACACTATGTAGCCCACAATGGCCTGGAACGCCCAAGAATTTTCCTGTCTCAGACTTGTACTTGCTCAGAGAGGAATGGTAGAAACAAATGCCTATAATACCAAGTGCTGTGTGCAGCACCATGCCTAGATTGGGAGTTTATATCTTAATTGGCCATCTATATCATTCTTTGAAATAGTCTAGAAAATTTTCTTTTTCTTAGGTAAGAGCAAAACTCAGCTTTCTGTCTCAATAACAAAATGCTTTGGGGAATTCACTTATTTAAAAAAAAAGGTTTAACCAGATGTGGTGGCACTCACCTGTAATGCCAGAACTCTGGGAGGTTGAAGTAGAGGAGTGCAAATTCAAGCCCAGTGTTACAGTTCATGTCTAGATGTCCCCTAAGGAGTCATGCAGTGATAGGGGGCTTGGTGAGAGGTGGCAGAATCTAGAGTGTGTGACAATGGAGCTAATGTGGTGCAGGGCCAGGATTAAGGGTGTGAGTGCCAGCTTCCCTGAGTAGCCTAAATAGGACATGAGGAAGAGAAAGAGCAGTGGCCGAACCTTGTTGCTACCTTCTGCCAGTCCTGGACTGTTTTCTCCTCTGCACTCTGTGCTGCCTGTCTCCCACACCAGCCTGCCTTGGAACCAGCCAAGGATAAACTGAAACCTCTACAAACAGCTAAATAAACCCTTCCTTCCTTAACTTGTGGGTTTTGGGTATTTTATCTCAGCAAGACAAAAGTAACACACCCAGCCTGGGCAACTTAGTGAGATCCTCTCAAAAGAAAGAGAGAGAGAGGGAGGGAGGGAGGGGAGGGAAGAGATGCAGCTCTATGTGCAGGTCCTGCTAGATTCACCTGTTCAGCTCACTGCCCTGCGGGCCATAATCTAGGAGGCTGTGGTGATGCCACAGAGCATGGTAGACCACAAGACAGAACAAAGCTGGGTCCCTCTGGATACACCCTGCAGGCCTCCTGACCAACCACCTTCATGTTGGAGCACCACCTTGGGGACCAAGCTTTTAACACAGGGGCCTGGGGGACACTCAAGCCACAGCAAATACAGTGACTAAAAAGGAAGAGTTTTCTCACACTGGGACAGAAAATAACAAATACAAATTTGAAAAAAATTCACACTGATTTCTCAAGTTCTCTAGCCTAAGGAAATAATGCATGTTGGCTGAACATGCATTGGCTGAACTGAAGATGCTGTGTCTGTGTAAGGGATGATGCTGAGGAGAATCTGTGTCTTCTAGGGGAAAAGGTGGGAGCTGGGCCCCTAAGGGAGGAGGGCATTAGCGAAGAAATCAGAAGAAAGGCAAGAAGAATCCAAAATCCAGATTGGAATGTGAGGATTTAGGTTTTTAGGAGAATATTCAATATTGAAATTGCCCTTCTCCCTCACTTCAAAAGATATTCATCTCAAAACAAAACAAAAAGGGTCTGGGAGATGGCTCAGTGCAATTAGTGCTTCCTTGGCAAGTGCAAGGCCATGAATTCAGCCTTGGTTCCACAAAAAAGAAAGAAATCAAAACAAAACAAAAGATACTAATTTCGGGGCTGGGGAGATGGCTCAGTGGAATAAGTGCTTCTGTGGCAAGTGCAAGGATCTGAGTTCAATCCCCAGTTCCACCAAAAGAAAAAGATATTCATCTTGAGATGTTCAAGAGAGTGACCAGGGATGGAAGGCTGAAGCAGGAGAATTGCAAGTTTTAGCTCAATCTGGTGTAATCTGGTGAAACCATGTCTCAAAAAA
>PVKA01022821.1:0-36525 GCA_004027165.1 Ctenomys sociabilis | reverse complement strand
GCAGAAGTCCTCCCAGCAGGAGCGCTGCCTTCCAGAGAGGCCTCTCACTGGGGTAGCAGGAAACAGCTCTGTGCTGGCTAAGGTCCTGCTCAGTTACACAAGTGAACCCTGAAACTGGGAGGGCCCAGCACAAAATTTGTTTTTATTGGGGCTTTGCTGCATTCAGGAAATCTGTGTAAGAGGCCCATGGGGGCGCTATCACATTCGCTGAGTGCTCCCAAGGGGCCAAGAGCTCACAGGTCCAGTTATGAGGTGGGGAAGCGCCTGTGGGAGGAGAGGTGTGTGTGTGAGGTAGGGCTTGCAGCAGGCAGAGGGGATGGAAGGGGTCACACCCGTCCAGCAGTCCTGCCCTGTAATTCCCTCTGCACTTTCCCTTCAACCTTCTCAGTGTGTCAGCAATCCGCCCCATTTTTCTTCAGAGTGCTTTTCACAGATCTGGTTAATAGTACTTTAAGGAAAGACCAGCTGAGGGCCCTGTGTTTGCAACAATTTGTAGCTTCAGTTTCATGATGTTGTTTACTTATGTTTATTTTCCAATCTTGTATTTATACCAAAGCATGAGCATTTTCTATTTATGGTACTGGTAAGATTTCCTAGCTGGAGACCTGACAAGTTTTCAAGGAAAATATGATTTGAGAAACTTAAGCAAATGTAGGTAAGATTGAATTTGGTGAGGGGCTAATGGCTGAGATTCAAGGACAGTGATAGGAGAGAGATCACGGCCCAGCCCTCAACTCTGCTCTGAAGCAATCTCTTCCCCCTCTGAGACCCTGCACACCCCGTAGCCCCCACAACAGGGGTTGTGCTTCTGCCCCTCAGCAGAGCTCTTTTTCCTCGGAGCCTCCACCTCTCCTGCTTGTGTCCTGATGGAAAATGCCACTCCCATCATTTCTCTCATGCATATGCTCCCATTAAGTGCCTGCTGGGAATCCCCCTCCCCAAGAGGTCTGGAGTGGCCAAGGCACCTGTGGGCTTCTCCTTGCAGCCGTCTTCCTGCCCCGTCACAGCCTCCTCCAATGAGGCAGCAGGAAGCTTCATTTGTTTCTGATCCATCCTCTGGAGGGCCAGATACCAAAGCTGCATGCGTGGAATATTGAACTGGTACCAAACTGTTAGAGAAAACAGTGTGTGAACAGTAGTTAGCCTGCCTTATGTAGTTGTGTTGGATTGTAACTCTTAAAGAGAAAGGCTTTTCTTTTGTCTCGCCCACATTTGTGTGCATAGAGATGGCAACAGAGCATCGCACATGGTAGGTTTGCATCAGACCGCACTGTGCTTTGAGGGACAGCAGTGAGAGATTTTCCTGCATCTGCCTGGTGGCTGAGCCCTTTACGCCATCACGTTTAGCCCCTCCAGCAACCAGCGGAGCTAAGGAGGGGAGCCTCCATGCACTTCTCTCCTGGAATGTGCTGGGCCCTCTGTTAGACATTCACGTGACTGCTTTCATTTAATTCTCACAATAATGAGGAGAAACTGAGGCAGTCAGAGGTGAGGTGAGGCAGAGAGCACCCTCATTTTGCAAGTGAGGATCAGGAAGCTGTGGGAGGCAACGACAGCGGGTGCAGAGATGGAGCCTGGAATTTTCTGATGACCTTGGCCAGCTTTGCTCGGCAGGGCGTGGGGCTCCGTCAGACAAGTGACCCTCGCGCTCCCTGGACGTGGCTCCTGGCTGTGCCCAGCGCACTCCAGCTGCTCCCCTGCTGGCAGGTGTTCTGTGTGATGGACCCCGATGGAGGAGCCTGGACCGTCATCCAGCGTCGGGAGAACGGCAACGTGAATTTCGACCGGACCTGGGAGGACTACAAGCAGGTGACTCTGCTGTCCCGGGGCGGGGCTATGGGCTCTGAAACCCAGTGCCGGTGCTGGGTGTTGGTGGGGACAGATGTGTGTTTGCCCTCACAGCTTTCCAGAAAACTTAATCAGCTCATCTGAGCCACCCACCAGCAAACACACTCCCCCAGTACCCAGGCTCTTCCCAGATGCCCAGCCCCTGAATTTGAAGCTCTTCATGAAACTTCTGACATGTATCCTGGGAATGAAATGTTGACTCTTGTCTCAAATCTTGGAAAGAATATACATTGCAAAGCATTTTAAAAAAGAACAGAGTCACATGAAAGGACACAGTCCCCAGCCCCCAGCTACTTCAGTAAGTTTCTTTTCCACTTCGTACTTGTGCCACCCACCAGGAGCATATTTTCTCTAATGTGCAGTTGCTTGTGCAATGACCATTTAATTTTTCACATGAGATATGCTTACTGAATGCTTTCTTAAAATAAATTTTGAATGCAGAAATATTGCAAAGTTAACTTAAATACTCTTTAAACTTTTTAACATCCAAAGCAATAGGATTTACAGCTATCATATTGCATGCATTTGCTATTTCTTTTGATAAACAGTCAAAGATACATTTCAATTTAAGTCATGGTGTTCTTGAACCATTGAGTAGTTTTCACAAATCATGTAAATGGTAAAGGGAAACCAGGAGTTCAGATGTGCTACTGGTGAGAAATGCACAGAAGACAGCTGGCTAGCTGCTTAGCTGGTTATGGAACGCCATCCCACCAATGGACACTCAGGGTCCGTGTGCCCTGTCCGTGGTGCTGAACCCGTGTTCTGCCAGAAGCTTCGGTTTCTTGGTCCTGGACACTGGTGACAGGACATTCCTGGTGCTCAGAGACCTTTACACATTTCTATGTTGCTGAAATTTTTCATTTGCTGCCAGATTCTTAGACAATATCTTGCATTGCCATTTATGCTTAATACTAAATTCTTAATTATTTAAATAAAGTATTTACACTCATGCAGTTAAGTGCACCAATCTGAAGCGTAAGGATCAGTGAATTCGGAATACGTGCTCACCCAGGTGACCCATGCTGTACATGACACAGCAACCTCACAGCACGTCACAGTCCTCCCTCGTGCCACCTGCCGACCACTCCAAATGAGCCACTCTTCATTTGGGTCGCCTTAGATTGGTATTGTCGGTTCCTCAGCTTTGGAGAAATGTGATTTCAGTCATGTTTATTGAAATTTTACCTTTAGAACTGTGTTGATGATTTTCCTCTGGGGGTTGTGGGTCTGCTAACTGAGGCTGCTCACTGAGATCTTTAGGCCCTGCAGGTCAGGAGGTGGGGCTTTAGAGCCTGGCCCAGGCCCTTGTTCAGGCAGGAGCACGGCTCCCAGCTCGGCACAGAGCCCTCCGTGTCCTCTCCCTTCCCTACAGGGCTTCGGTGACCCAGCCGGGGAGCATTGGCTGGGCAATGAGGCGGTGCAGCAGCTCACCAGCAGCACTAAGCACTCCCTGCGCGTGGAGCTGGAAGACTGGGGTGGCAGCCAGTTCTCCGCCAGCTTTGAGCATTTTGAAATGTACAACGAGGAACAGTTCTACAGGTGGGCTCTGGGCCCTGTGGGTGCGTGGGCTGGGGTCCCAGGAGAGTGCCTGTAGATCTCACCAAATGTCAGCCCTGGCCGTTCTGTCTTTACCATCAGTTCCCTATTTGGATCTAAATCACAAGATCTGGAGGTGGCTGGTGAGCTTTGGGTTGGAGACTGTGGGGTGGCGTCCCTAATGGGGCAGTCACTCCAAGGCAGCTACTGAGGGACACCGCAGGGGTGAAGTGTCTTGTGCAGGGTGCTCTGTAGTCTGGGGTGGAGTGAAAATGTCCTCAGGGTAGGGGTTGGGTGACCCGGACACTTCTGGAAGTTTGGCAGCTGTGGCTTGGGCAAATCTTGTCAGGTAGTTCTGAATCTCTGTGCTTCAAAAGCAGAATAGCTTGGGATATGAGTATACACTGTAAGCTTCCCTGTATCCCAGTCCTCCTTCATTCTCACTTTTGGTATACTAAGGGAGAGCAATCAGAATTAAGGAAATAGCCTGGCAAGTGCAAGGGCCTGAGTTCAATCCCCAGTTCCACCAAAAAAAAAAAAAAAAAGAAAAAAGAAAAATTAAGGAAATATTGTCTATAATCTCCATGAAATCCTCCCAAGTCTTTGAGGTGGGTATCAAGGAGCGTACTTTAGTACAATGAAAGGTGATGTCCTGGGTGGGCAGGTGGGTGATGTAGAGATGGTATATTCAAGGACAGAAATGTATTTCTACCTGAAGGCATAATTGTGTGTTGTAACTGTCCGCCTTGTAAATGTAAGCAAGTGTGCTAAATTTCTAAGGTCCCTGTGCACAACGTGTGCTCCCTCTGTGTCCAGGTCTCAGGGAGCCCCAGAGCTGCAGGTTGCCCTGGCCATGCTCCAGAGGGCTCTCACTCACTGTCTCCCTGTAGCGTTCTACAGAGCAGGGTGTTGCATGGTTGTTCTGTGCCTGCAGATGCTGGCCTGGTCATGGGGATGGGAGAGAATCAACCCTGTGACCAACCCCTTCAAAGTCACACTAGTCCGGTGTGGGGCATGATGTAGAATGTCCACTGGTGTCCCACAGAAGGGACAATGTCTACCAAAGTGGAGGCCATTGGAAATGGAAGGACACCACAGAGCAGGTATGCCTGTCTTATGTGGCTTCTGCTCATGCAGACAGCAGGCAGGAAGGGTCCCCAAAGAGTGGGAATATACTACAATAGGGAGATGATAGATAGATAGATAGATAGATAGATAGATAGATAGATAGATAGATAGATGCAGACGCTGTGTGTGAAGAGGGTGTGCCCAGGGATGTGGGGGAGCCCTCCACACTACACACTGGAGCTGCCTAAGTAACTCTGTATGCTCTCTACTCCAGGATTGTGTGTCTGTGCACCTGTAGAAAAACAGATACCAGGTCACGCTGTGCCTGTGCCTCACCTGTGCCTCCTGGGCCATTTCCTCTGCAGGTCTGCACGCAGCCTGCTGGACATCATAGCTCCCACCATTGTCTGACCAGCAAGGGTGGTAGATCCCCACTCCCTGGTGCTCGTCGTGCATCTTCACATGGGGCTTCCTGTGGGACCCAACAGTCCCAGGAGCTCCCTGACCCTGTGGTGTAGGTCTTAGGGCCGAATGTCTCTCGTCTTTCCATGGCCCATATCCCATGCAGTCAGGTTACTCATCACACAGGTTTTCCCTGAAGGAGCACATTCTGTGTGATCCCAGGAGCTCTTGCTGGACTCTGCCTTGACTTGGGATAGAGATGCCTCAGTTGGAAACGACACGTGTGGACATGTGGATGAACCACCGGATGTGTCTCACTGTCGGCTCCACTGGCCTGATCCACAAATGAGCTTAAATTGATTCTGACCAGCGCGTCCATGGGGCTATCCTGCTCCACGATGCCAGGTCCCTCTGTGACTCCCAGGGATGAGAGGCTGATAGCACTGACCTCCTGCCTGAGATCGTGAATGGACATTAGGTGAATGTAGATTATTGTAACCACTTGGGCAGCAGTGGTTCCCTCCAGGGCTTCTCTAACCAGGCAGCTCTTTGCAGGGCGCTGTGTCAGCCTGCCCTCCCGACCAGAGCAGTGTGCTTAAGGATGCAGGTGCTTCGTGGCTGGCCTTGGTCCCTGGGATGAAGGGGGAAATGCTTCTGCTCACCACGGAGGGATGGAGCTCATGAGTGGAAGCTGAGGACAGTGCCAGCCACATACGCCGCCCAAGCTCCTCTGGGGGGAGCCATGCCTTGCAGCCACTACCTTGAGCATCCTGCAGGCCCTCACCAGGGTCCAGTGCTTCCTTTAGCTGGGCTGGCTGTATCCGTAGTCCATTCACCTGCACCCCATGGAACATTAATGGCTCCCAGCTGTCTCCTACCCCTGTGCCAGGCACAGTCCCTGCCTGCTGTCACTGAACCAGGCTTAGCCATGAGCCAGGGGTCAAGCTGCAGAGAACAGTAACTGCCCACTGCCCTGAACACTGCATCCTGAGGCCACCAAAGCGCACAGCAAGCAAGACTGGTCAGCGTTTTCATGGTTCCGAGTGCATAGACGCAGAGTCTGAGGCTTGCTGAGCTGACACAGCTTCCAAGGCCAGGCAGTCCCCGGGTGGCAGAGCTCAGAGTTGAATACAAGTTGATTGCCACCAGCTCTGGGCTGCCTTGACTGTTCCCGCCAGGGCATAGAGTCTGGCCAAGGAATATAACTCGCCACCCTGGGCTGCCAGGTGATGTGCAGCTCACAGGGCTGCACAGGCGACCCAGGGGGTAGAACGGTGTGGGCTGCCTTGGGGAGGGAGGGCTTTCTGGAAGACACAAGTGGGCACAAGTAGCTGTCACAGACAGGCGTGCAGGAGCTTGAGCGTGGGAAGGCCAGCTTGTGGGCCCTCAGGTAGGCCGCAGTGGGCTGCACTCTGGCCGTGACTCTCAGTGCTAAGACCTTGGCAGGCTCTTGGGCTCCTACCTCCTCCCAGGGACGGGGCATAGCGAGGCTGCTACAAGGATGGTTTGACCCCTGTAAAAGCCTTTGGACAGCACCTGCCCCTGGTAGAGGCTCCAAAACTGTCAGCTGCTTTCCTCACTAAGATCACCGGGACTCTGCTTGAGGACCCAGGGAATGAGCTGAGGGTGGCCCAGCACATAGTAGCTGATTGTTTTTTGAGAGGGCCCAGGCACAGGAGAGCCGGAGGAAAATGGCCCACACACCGCACCCAGGCAGAGGCTCCCCTCCCAGAGTCCAGCAGGGAGCCAGCCTGGGCAAAGCTCCCCACAGAGGCCCTCCCTCCACACGGCACCAACCTGACTGTGCTCTGTCCTATCTCCATCTCTGGGCGGCCTCCAGAATTGTTCTGGACAAGGACAGTGGTGTGTCATCTCACCAGGGTCTGCTGATCCCGAGGAACAACAACTTCAGCCCCCGGGATGCAGATCATGACAACTGTGGCTGCAACTGTGCAGAGATTATGTCTGGAGGTGAGTTAGGATCAGAGGTGCCTTCACCACCAGGGCCCTAAGATCCTTAGAACATTCCTCCGCCTAACCTAGTTTGTCAGGATGTGTCCAGGGACAGCTCCCACCAACTGTGCCTGGGGCAATGCGCCTGAGCTGGGACACAGGTCAGACAGTGGGAGACAGGACGAGTCCGAGATAGAGCAGGAAGGACAAAGGAGAGTCCTGGGCCACAGAGATGGACAGATGGGGTGGAGAGAGGCAGACAGCACTGGGGAGGGAAGGAGGAGGGAGATGGGAGGAGAGGAGCTGCCTCGGCACAGCCGGGAGAGGCCTGAGTGCATGGGACAGTGACCTGAGAGAGACAGGATGACAAAGACAGCCAGCACAGAAGGGTTTCTTCAGCTAGAGAGAGGATCACATGGATCCATGCTCAGAGAACAAGAAGAGAGAGACTGAGGAAAGAAACAGAGGCCTCCAGATATCCAGGAAGGTGACACGGGGTGTGAGGAAGCCAGAAGGCTGAGAGGCCAGTGAGGGAGGGGGAGCGATGCAGAGGATTCCGGGGAATGTCAGGAGGTGCAGACTGCTAGCGGGGGGCCAGAGGCTCCACTGCCGTCCAGTGGACGCACCTCAGCAGAGGGTCTGCAGGCCCTCACCTTCCTCCCCAGCTGGCTGGTGCCCAGGAAGCAAGAGCAGGCATTGGTCCATGTCCCCCTTCCGCAGGGTGGTGGTTTGGCGCCTGTGGCATGTCCAACCTCAATGGCATCTACTACCCAGCCGGCCAGCACAAGAGGAAGATCGATGGCGTCTGCTGGGACCATGCGTCCAGCAGCTCCATCTCTTCTCTTCGCACCTCCCGCATGATGATGCGGCCCTTGCACAGCTAGGGAACACTGCAGAGACTGGTCTAAGCTGTCTATCCCAACAATAAGGCAAATTAGAGCATCTGTACTGTGCAGGCCATAGAAGATCAGGAGACCTACACACGTGACATACTAGGTACCCAGTTCATGAGTACAGTGCTGGTGCATCTTGGGAGATGGACAGTCCAGTCTGATGTCACACAGGGCCCTGAATCTGTGATGTCTTTACCCCTGCTGACCTGTCAGACAAGGTCATTTGGAGGAACCCAGGTTCCAAATAAAGAGTGTCTTGCATGGTATGTGTCTGTGGTGCAATGATTCCGCTGCTCTGTGAAGGTGGACCTCCGATGACTGCAGTAGCAATGGGTGGTGTCCCTACGTCTGTGCACTGGTGATGTGTGGTGAAGAGGCAGCTATTTTGGACCAAATCCCTGTGGGCCTCTTTTAATGCCTATGTGCACAGCAGGCTGTAAACCCTGAGGCAAATTCAGCATGGGGGACAGGCTTCGGACACACTTTGACATCCCCCGGTGTACCCCGCCCCTCAACGGACTCTGGGGCATCAGCACCCTTCGTCCTCAGCAGGTCGGCAGCACCAGCTGGGCTGGACCTTCTTCTTGAGGTTTCTTGACTTGGTTGGACTCTTTATTTTTGAAATTGTTTCAAAAGACTGATATCTGTCATTTTCCTCTTATACAACTCTGTCACTTATTTTATATTTCAAATTTGAAGAATTTAAACATCCTTATATTAATGTTTTACAAATATTAATCAATTTTTAAAAGGGGGAAAAGATCCACTTTGCCCCAGATTATAAGGGCTTCCCTCCGCTGTCCTCTGGCTGCCCAGCAGGGTGCACGGCAGGGGGCAGCCTTCGTGCTGGCACAAGACAGCAAAGGCAGGAAGGGCACAAAGGGAGGAACAAGAAAGCAGGCCTCCTCCTCTCCGTCCTGTGTCTTCGGGGTACTCACTCTAGGGTGCGGGGAGCATGCACACTCCCAGGTCCAGCGCCAGACAAGGAACGAATTGCAAACCAGACCCTGCCACCTTCAAAACGTTCACCGCAAGACTGTATGACACCAGTGTGTTCGTTCCGAAAGAAGCTATAACATTCCTCCCGGCCCTCAAAGGCTCATGCACCTCCCTTTATGCACAAGGCCTTCAGTCCATCTCTAAGAACTGCCAAAGCCCTATCAGTTTCAGGGTGGCTGAAAGGCCCAAGTCACGGGTCTCCTCTGAGACATAAGCAAACCCTTAGCCGTAAGCCCCTACACAACGCAGGTACAAGACAAACATTTCCCTTCCAAAAGTTAAAAACCGGGAGAAACAAAGCAACAGGACCAAAGCGAGTTGAACGGGTCAAGCATGAAGTCCTGTAGACCCATGCACAGCATCTGAGACAATCATGGCATGGTCTAAACATGAGGGGCCTGGGGTCGCTCCCCTCCTATGGCCCTTCTGTGGCTGCCGCCCCCGGGGCTTCTGTCTTCACTGCCCTGCTCTGCCCTTACAGCTTTCCTTAGATGATCCAGAATCCTGGCTTGGCCCAGCTTCTGGGTTTTTCATTGCACCTTTGGCTTCCTATTCACAGCTTGATGCACTTCCCTCCAGGGTCGCACTGCCCGGCCCCCCAGACCTTGTGAAATCTGAGTGGGACCCAAGTCAAACCCAGAAATCTTGCATTCTGCAAGTCTGAAACAAGCAACCCAGAGACGACGCCAAGAGCTGGTGCCAGCTGGACCAGTAGTCAGGCTCTCCTGTCTCCTGGCTGTGGGGTGGAGAGGCTGCATCGCTGTGCGCTCTGAATCTAATTCCCGGATCTCTGGAACTTGGTTTGGGGCGGCGGGGCGGCGGTCCAGGGCGGCAGAGCTGCAGAGCCACGCTCACAGAAAAGGGGGGATATTTATTCCTTGAAACATAGCAATTTATTTATTTGCTTGTTTTGGCCATTTATAAAGCAGATTTGAACTTTTAATAAATTTAATACCCAGAGACTTACCTCTCAGCGTTGTTTTCTCTAACGTAAAACGGGCAGATGCTTGCTTGACGCACGCGTGAAGTTGATGGTCATTGGCCGCTGCTGCCGTGAAGCAGCTCTCGGACCCGTATTAAAAATTTCCATAGTTTTATTGCTAAGTCTTTTCTTCTTATTTTAATTTTAATTTTTAGGTATTCAGAGCAGGATCTACAGGGTCTGCAGGGTCTCATATGCAGACTGGACGGTGGCGATCCTCCTGTTTTCAGCCTCCTACGCGTGGGGATTACACACGTGGCCACCATGCCCCGTGTCAGGCCCAGCCTCAGCGTGTCTCCAGGGCAGGGCCTCCATCCCATGCTGGATACTGCAGTCCATCCCTCCAGCTGCCCAAGCAGGCGCCTTCGTCTGCTGAGCTATCTGGCTGGTCCTTAATTTTTCATTTTTAAAGAGAGTAAAAATTGTAAATGAATTTAAAACAATAAAGAATATCACTAAAAGAAATAACAGGAACTCAAGAATTGTTACGCTGCATATTGCTGCCTTCAAATTATTTGTTCGAACTGCCAGTTATAAGCATGAAAAATTGGTCAGAAAATTAAAAAGAGAAGAAAAAAAACTTTAAGCATTGACTGCTCCTTTTAATAGACCAGTAGAAACCAGCAGTACAAGGCTGGCTTAATAGCTCAGCAGACTAAAGTGCCTGCTTAGGCAGAGTGCAGTGGCCGGTTCGATCCCCAGCATTCGTGCCAGCCCAGCCCATGAGCTCTGCTGCGGCCTGGATTGAGCCTGGGTGTGGGGGTGCCTGCCTGTAATTCCAGCATTTGGGGGGCTGAAAACAGGAGATTCACTACGAGTCTGATCTACATAGTGAGACCCTGTAAACCCTGAGCTAAATACAGAAAAAAAAAAAAAAAGGAATGAGCAGAACAACTATCCACGCTGTCCTGTGGGCTCACATACATGTTTCTCTTCCCCTTCCCTCTTGTTTTTCTCCTGTCCTTCTTCCCCGTTGTTTCTTACTCTTTCACGGCGCCTTTTCTTCCTTTCAGATTTTTATTTACTGATTTATTTCATCTCCATATGCAGTTTGGACTCATAGCGATCCTCTTGCCTCAGCCTCCCGGCGCGGGGCCTACAGGGGGGCACCACCATGCCTGCTTCCGGCACAGTGTGCCTGGGGTCGCAGGGCCCGCACAGCATGGGGGACAAGGGATGACACCTTGCGCTGCCAGGCAGGTGCTTAGCTGCTGAGCTATTGCCTCAGCCCCTCCTCAGATTTTATTCGCTCTTTCGAGTCCTTAAATAGGGAGACATAGGACACTTACGGATGTGGCTATTTCACTTAGGAGCGTGGCGTCTGGCTGCATCCATTTCGATGGGCAAACAAAATGCAGCTTGTTTAGAAATAGCATTTCATTTTATTTTCACTTTTTACTTTGCTTTCTAAATATGATCTTGTTTTACAAGCATTTGTTAATGTTATGTTTTTCTTTAGCTTTCAATTCTACTTATTTTAAACTTTAACAAAAAAAAAACTTACCTATATCTTTATTTGGCTAAGTTTTGGGTCACCTGACGTTGTTATGGAGTTTTAGCATATTAACTTATATACCAGTGCAGTTGCTTGGCTCTGCAAATCCCCCTTTCCGCCTGCTGCCCTCCACTGGCCGTGTGTCCGTTGGAGAGCGGCAATCATCACACGTGACACTGTTGGTGAGCTCGTGCCCACGGGGTTTCCGTGGGGGGTAAGGATCACTCCCCCTTATTGCTGCGGTTTTATCCTATCAAAAAGTCCTTACAAAAGCTGGCTGTGGCCGAGTACACCACAGTAATCCCAGGACCTAGAAGGCTGAGGCAGGAGAATGAAGAGCTCCGGCCCAGTCTGGAAGTTAGTGAGACCTAGTCTCAAGTCAAAAATTTTTAGAAACCCTGAGGGTGTAGCGCAATGAAAACCACTAGGTCCAGTCCTGCTTCCATAGGTACAAAGTCCTGATAAGAGGCCTGGATTTTGTCCCTGACTGGGGGATTCCTTCCCAGGCCTTATGAGAGTGCGCACAACACGTGGAGTCACACACAGAGGTAACTGAGGGGAACCACTCAGGCTGCTCCGAAGCTCAGGCCACCTAAGGACACCTGAGGACAGGCCCCGCCTCCCTGCTGTCAGCACGCTCTTCTGACCCAGTGCTGGCCACGAGGCCTGTGCTGTGGCTCCGTCTCTGGTGGATGTGGAGGCCAAGGGCGGTGAGTTTTAGAACAGAGGGCAGCCGGGGGTGCCCTGCTGAGACAGGTGAGCTGGACCTGAGGTTGTGAAGTCCTCCAAGTCCTGGGCACCCTAGCCAGGGCTTGGGCTCCCTGCCTCCCTGGGCAGAGGGCACCAGACAGAATCACTGCAGCTGTGGATCCCCTCATTCACCTGCACCCAAACCCCCTGACTGATCAGTTCTCCTCGTGGCTGCTGTGCTGTCAGCCCCCGCAGGTAATTGGGAGTCTTGGGCCTGACCCAGGCTTTACATGGTAGCTGTTACCATTTGCTGGTCATGAGGCAGAAATCACCAGCGAGGCCACAGGCTTCCTGGAAGCTCTGCCCCAGCAGTGGGAGCTGAGACCCGGGTTGCAGCTCATGTGACTCTGTGCTGTGCAGGCCTGGGCCAACGCATCCCTGCTAATGGCCTCAGCCTGTCAAAATCATGTAAGATAATAAACTTATAAAGGGAAACTTGTATTTGACTCATAGCTCTGTAGCCATGGCCCATGTTGCGTGGCCCTATCTCTAGACATCTGATATAGGGGCCAAATGGAAATAGCAGGGATGTGCTTCTAGGGCAGAACTGCTCAAACCATATTTAGGAAAGGAAAGGACAGGATCGGGGTCCCAGAGTCTGTGTGTAAAGGGAAAGGGATGGGGACAGAGACACTGGCATGCACCTTCCTGGTGGTGTTGTGACATCCCAAACTCCCTGCACTGCCAGCCTCAGGCCCACCAGCGGGTCACAGAAGCCAAGGGGCTGGGTGCACCTGTTCCTTTCCCTCCATTCATGCCCTCTGTGTTGGGTGCCCCCGCACCCCTTATCCTCTGGAGTGAGAATCTCCATCATCATTCCTTCAATACTCTCTGGGCTGCGACCTGAGTTTGGACAACAGCCTGCAGTGTAGGCCATTCAGGACTGGCTCTTCCCCTTCAGCGTGGTCACAGACTTGTCCTCACGCTCACAGGCATGTGGCTGACAGCAAGTGCTGTCCCTTTGCCCATCCTTCAGGTCCTGTCTGAAGTCTAGACCCCCTGACAAGGGTACAGGAGTACCGCCTGGCCTGCCCTGCCCCTGTGGTCCACCCTCCAAAGCGAGCATCAGAGGAGGGCTCACATCGGAGGGAGGGGGAACGGGCTGGAGGCAGACAGTGACACTGAGCCCTCCCAGAAGGTCAGGGGAGGATGCTCCTTGAACTTACCTTCCTAAGGAAGCTTTCTTTAGAACATGGGCAGGGAGAAGGTCAGGACTCAGGGACTTATTTCCATCTCAGGAGCATGTTTGGAGGGTGAAGTTCTGGCCTCGAGGCACTTCTTCATGTTGTGCTGAATAGGAGCCCTAGTTCTGAAGAGAGGCCAGAGGGCTGGACAGCTCTGGCTCTGAGGCCCAGAGCTACCCTGGGATCACCCGTGCCGGGCATGGACAGTCTGCCCCAGGGCAAGCAGACAGGTGTTCGCATAGTCATCAGTGACAGCTGTCCCCACTGATGGGCTTGGGGGAGACTGCAGCTAGAAAAGCTGAGGCTGGAGAAGTAAATGACCTTTGCCTATTAACATAAGCAAAACTCCCGAGACCAGCTCTTGCTCAGACCCAGGCCTCTTCTGAACACACAGCAGCCGAGGTCCAGGCATCTGGTGCTCTGGCTCCTGAGCTCTGTTAAGTTGTGTCAGAGTGGAGAAGGCCCTACAAGCCCGGCAGAGGGGCGGGGTGGGCATGTGAAAGCAAAATGAGGTGCAGTGTGTGCAGGGCTTGCTCGTGATTCTGTACTCTTATTTTGGGGGAGGCAATTGCACCCAATAGGCCACCCTCTGCACCTGCAAATGCCCTTAGGTCAGGAGGCCAGCCCAGACCGTCGTGTGCCACCACAGTCTTAGGAGATGTGTTCAGGGTCAATTTCTAGTTGTTAATACCTTTGCTACAAATGAAGAAAGTTCTTAAGTCAATAACCATACTCCCTCAGGACTAACACAATTCTAGGACTGACAGTAACAACGAAGTCCTACTGAACCCAAGTTAGAAGAGGGCAGGGATAAGAGAGATGAGAGATCAGCAAAATAGAGTGTGCCTAAACAGTGGAGAAAAGCAATGAAGCAAACGCCTGCTTTGCTGAGAGAACAGAGCAGACAAGCCTCCTGTTGCTCAACTAAGGAAAAGGAGGGCTGGGGAGATAGCTCAGTGGTTTAAGAGCCTCCCTGGCAAGCCAAGGCCCAGGGTTTGACCCCCAGTACCGGAAAAAAAAACTAAGAAAAGGAAAGATTCAAATTTCTAGCATCTGAAGCCTAAGTCAGGACATGACTATTGATGTCAGAGAAATGAAACGGATAAAAGTCTGTCTGGAACACACCGAGTAACAGAAAAACTGGGCAACCTGGGCGGCTAGAGTGCATTCCTAGAAACACAGTCCTCAGACCTGCCTTGACAGCTGTTAGACACTGAATAGAGCTGTGAGCAGAGAGGCCCCTGGCGCCCCAAAGAGACTTCTCCAGGAGAAAAGCCATGACCAGGGGCTTCCCACAGGGGCTGCCGAGCCGTGCAGCAGGAGGCGCTTGCATCGGCCCTGCCGAGGGGGGAGGTCTGCGCATGCTCAGACTCCAGTGAGCTGCCCAGGGCTCTGCAGGGAGGAGCAGGGGCTTGGGTGAGTTGAGGCTGCTGAGCCCTGGAACCTCAAAGAGCGCGCCGGGGCTCACCTGACAGAGTGTGCCACCATTCTGTCTGCGGGAGCTGAACCCTTAGTCCTCTGTGCTGTTCTGCTGAGGGGGCACTCAGTAGCCCCAGACCACCTGGCCCGGGACGGTGAGTGCTGGTCTTGGGTAATGAGCCCACCCTGTGCCCGGGCCTGGGCACATCTCCAGGGCACTCTGTCCAAGAAGGGGAACAGGTGAAAATAAAGTTCTACGGTCCACAGGAAACACAGGCAAGGCTTTCAGCAAATTTGAGTGGGGTGAGCCTCTGACCTCCAGAGGCTCAGCAAGAGTTAGTGTGAGGGAATTAAACCGTAGGATCTATTTATAGGACCTTGTCTCAGTTATTCTTCTCTTGCGACTGGGACAAATACCGGACATGCAAAATGAAGGAAGGAAAAGTTTATTTAGCTCACAGTTACTGGAGCTAAGGTCCATACTCAGCGGGTTCCCAGGCAGAGGGGCACGTGGCAGAGAGGCAGAGAGCCGCAGTTCACGGCGGGGGCAAAGAGCAGAGAGCAAATTGGGGGAGCAGCAGCAACCATGGCTACAGAGTGGAAGTCTGTCTCTCTGTCTCTCCTCTGCTGCATTCAGGCTATCTGACCCAGGTGGGGTGTGGCACTCACACTCACAATCCCACAAGCTCTATTATTGTTATTGTTAGTTTTGCATGTTTGGCACCAGGGATTGAACTCAGGACCTTGTGCTTGCCAGTCATGCACTTATGCTGCTGAGGTATCTCCATGGCCCAAATTATATTATTATTATTATTATTATTATTTAATCACAAACTCTACAACTCAGCTCCATGACTGTGTGAGGCTTTGTGGGGACAAATAGACACAAACCGAAACAGACCTCTCCTTCTTAAACTTTATTTTTGCTAAATTTTGAAATAATACATACACACAGAAAAATTACTAAGATACAAAGTATCTCGATAGAACGGAAGAGAAAGCAGGGCCCAGTGGCCCACCCCTGAAATCCTTAGCACTCTGTGAGGCTGAGGCAGGAGGACTGCAAATGTGAGCCCAGCCTAACAAGGAGGTGACTATGGGAGACTGCTTGAAAATTAAATAGAAAACCTAAGAAAGTACTAGGGATATAGATTAGTGTGAGGGCTCGGCTCCTGGTGCTGGAAAACAAACGAACCTGGCAGCTCCGCTCACAGCCCAGAGCACAAGCCAGGCTCGCGTTTCTGAATCCACCTTTCTGGTGGAGAATGTGGGTGACTTGAGTGCGTGAGTGTGCTCACGTAGCCTGCAGAGCATTTTCACCCTGTGGCTTCCTCCTCCCGTACCAAGATCCATGCCCTTGGTCGAGCCATTACAGCTGTACTCCTGGAGCAGGGAAGGGGGAAAGGAAAACCGAAGGACCCCGCCTTCCTTTGCCCTGCACAGAAGCTGCACATGACACTTGCGTCAGAACCCCTTTGACTGAGTGGTGCTGCATCCAGTGGTACAGGAGGAAGTCCGGTGCCAGCCTGGGGAGGAGTGGGGTGCTGAGCGCTGAGACACCGCTGAACCTGGGGTCGTGGGGCCGTCTTCTGGGGTAGGGTCCCATCTCCATGCCTTTGAGAATCCACAGTTGTTTGATTGCATGTTGAGCCTGGGCTCGGGGGATTGGTCTGTGGGCAACGAGGGACATTTCAAGAGCAGCTCACCTGGGGGTGGTTACTGACTTGAAGGGACACTTAAGAGGGTGCGGAAGACAGGCAGGCACCAGTGTGAGGCCCAGGCTGCCTGCCCAGCTGGCTGGGACAAGAGCCCGCGTCTCCTCCACTCCTTAATTCGTGAGACCTAGGGATTCCCCGTGGTGCCGTGGTCACAGGCCCATGTCAGCCACAGGAGGGCAGGGCTCATGGTATCTACGGAGGGCGACCCTATCCCCAGGCTTGTAGGTCTGAGAATGAGGGGATCGGGCAGTGCTGGGAGGCTCTGCGGCACTCTCTCAGCGATGTCCCTTTTGCCACTGAGGGGAAAAGCTGTCTTCAGTTTGGTCCCTATGGGGCTGGGCTGTGCATGTCACGTGGAGGGGCCCCTTCTTCCCTGCGCAGCCCGGGATGGCCCTCCTCAGGTGCTTCCAGGCGAAGAGAGAAGTCCCTGCGTCCCCAGCACAGGGCAGACTGAGCTGCTCCGCAGGACAGGAAGGAGACCCTGGGGTGCTTCCAGCACCTCTTCATAAAGCCCTGGCTCCTGGCTGGAAATCACACCTACAGCTAGGCCTCTCTGCGCTCAGCTCTGGTTTTCTGATCGAGGACTCCGGTGTGTGTGTGTGTGTGTGTGTGTGTGTGTGCGCGCGTACGTGCGTGCGTGCATGTGTGTGTGTGTGTACTGGATGTGCCTCTGTGTGATGGAGGAAAGATGGCACTGTGTGGGGAGGTGGCTTTCGTACCAAGGTCAGGTCAGAAGACGACAACCCAGGAGAAGAGCATGTACCTTCCGGTGACTCAGTCTCCTCAGGTGGGTCAAGGTGATTGCGATCAGTTCATGGGACTTGAGACTCTCATCTCTGGCTCTGGAAAACCATGGAGGCAGGGCTTATGAGGTTTGCTTCTGTCACTTGCCAGCTGTGTGACCTCAGGGGAGGTATTTAACCTCTCTGTGCCCCCTTTTCTTTCTTGACCACAATGGACTGTTTATAAAATGAAGCATTGGAAAATGTAACAGATATAGTAAAATGGAAACAAATGAAACTTAAGGATTAAGGCAGGGCAGAAAGGAGAAATAGGAAAAAAGGCAGGGGGAAGACATGGTAGCACATATGCACAATGGCTGAGGTGATTGTACTAAGAATTTCCATCATTTTTTTGAAAATAACAGTTAACGCAAAGAATTCTCATCTTGCCTAAATATATGCTGATATCGATAAGCTAAGCAACTTGGGCTGGGGAGATGGCTCAGTGGGATAAGTGCTTCCCTGGCAAGCACAAGGGCCTGAGTTCAATTCCCGGTTCCACAAAAAAAGAGAAAAAAAATAAACTAAGCAACTGCATTGAGGACAGCAATGTATCATACAAAAACCGTACTTGAATGCCTGTCACGCTGGTTATCTACATGTGTACCATTTCTAATGTCATATCACTTATTACTGTATTCTAAAATAATTCTTTTTAAAAAAGAGAGACAAAAACAAAATTTAAGGTTTCTTCAATGCAAGTGGTAGTATTCAATTGTATGTCCAGTCTTACATATCTGTTATTCTGAGCAGCAGATTTGAGGGTAAAAATAGATACTATATCAAGCATTGTTAATGAGTTATCCTTGTCTTGAAAATCTGTAACATATGTATTGTTGCATGTTGTTTCTGACTTTTGTTTTTGCTTTTTACTTTTAAAATTAAATTAAGTTAAAAATATAGGTGTTGCAATCATTCTTAATTGTAAGCAAGTACCACTATCAAAATAGAATTCTAAGGAAAATAATAGTTTAAGATAAAAAAGAAACAATTCTGAGAACTTGTGTGAGCATTAAATACAGAAGCCTGGGGTGGAGTTCAAGGCCCGGAACGGGTGGTGGCTGCAGGGTGGCCTCAGCATGGCGCAGGGCCACCAGGAAGGCTCTGCAGTTTCAAAATGTTTACTCAATTATTTAAAAATTCTCTCAAAAAGTCATAAGGGAATAGAGTTGGTAGGGTTTTCTTTGTTGCTGTTGATTGTTTTTCTTTTCAGTATCTCACTGTTACTCACCTGACCTGAAGCTCCAAGTAGCTGGGCCTGCAGGTGTGGCAGCAGTCCTGGCTTACAGCCGTGCAGTGATGGCTGTCCAGGTGTGCTCGGTGCGGACCGCAGGCCCGGGCGCTTCCCCTTCTGTGCTGACTCCCTGGGGGGACATGCCAGCCCCTGTTCTCTCAGATCTGTCCTTGGCATGTGCCTGGACAGAGGCCAGCTTTGTTCAGGCTCTGCGAGAGCCTTCTTCCCTAGGTTGTTCTACCTGCAGCTCTTGGGGACAGTCCCAGCATCAGAGCCCACTAAAGTGTCTCTCAGGTCTCTGCCTAGATTCCCTCCACCCACCTGGACCTTGGTCCCACAGCTGGGCTGAGAAGTTAGGATCCCGGGCCCTGTGGCTGCCTGGGCACAGGACTGCTGGAACCCAAGATGAAACACCTGGGCCCGAGGCCTCCACTCCCAGCACCAGGAGCGACCCCTCAGCACACATCAGTCCACGAAAAGCAGCCTGGTCTGGTGGGGCCTGCTAGCAGCCCCTGCTCATCACTGTCACCCACCCAGACGTTAAAGGCTAGCCTTGGCAACGTTAAAGGCTAGCCTTGGCAACGTGGCAGGACCTCCCCTGCAACAAGCGAGCGCACAGGGCAAAGCAAAGCAAACAAAAGCGAAGCACGCATGCTGTTTCAAGTTGTCTAGGGTGCAAACTGGACCCAGGCCTCAGGGTTAAGTCTGGGCATGCACAGGCTGAAAGACTCAGCCTCCTGGTTCACTCAATTGCAGAACAAGATCCTGGTTTCTGACAGCCACAGTAGGCCGCTTGCATTGTTGTCAGAGCCAATTTAGCAATTTAGTTAGATCCTGTCTCAAAGTAAAAAGTAAAAAAGCCAGGATGTAGCTCAGTACAAAAGCCCTGGGTTCAATCTCCAGTACAGGAAGAAAAAATAATAATAACCCTCCCTCATTCCATACCAAGCCCCTCCTGCCAGGACAGGCCCTGGCACACATTCCAGGAGTGAGGGCAGATCTGTCCTCACTGACCCTTCCAGGGTAAGGGGCTGGGATGAGCCCAGGGCAGGGTGGAAGGGCACATTGCAGCCTTATGCCTCCCTGTAGAGCCTGGACATGAGGACAGGGCCATGGCTGGTGCAGAGCCCCACAGGAAGGCACAGGTAGCCCCACACGATCTGGCCAAGGCACCAGGTCTATGGCAGGCCATCCCCAGACCTTCAGTGGGGCATGCTGGCAGAGACCCACTCTGGAAGGCTGGGTCAGCTCCAGACAGGCGAGGACAGGGCTCCTTCCTTCCTCCCACCAGAGAAGCCAGCTTCAGGGGTTATCTCAAGAAGCCTTTCCCTGCCAATCTCAGGCCAGTCCAGAGTCTTGATTCACTTTCACTTTCTGAGACTGGGTCTCATTAAGTCACCCGGGCTGGTCTTGAACTTATTGGCTCAGGTGACCCTTCTACCCCAGCCTCCTAGCTTGATAGCTGCGACTGTGGACACACTCTGCCTGGGGGTCCCCATCTCCAAGGCCTGCATTTGGCTGCTTTATCACTCAATGGCTTATGGGACATCTGTGTCTCCTGTCAACCTGGAAACAGCTTAAAACTGAGGATGCTAGCATGGAGAATGCAGCTGGTGGCATCAAGGGTCTGTGGTGGACGTTCTTGCGTGACGGCAGTTTTGCAGGCATTGGATGAGTGCTTCACTTTTGTAGCTGTGGCTCTGAGCACTTCATACATAGCAGCTCAAGTACTCTGCTAAGGAACCTAAGAGGAGGTGATTTTTTCATCCCTGCAGACAATGAGCCTGACTGGAACATATGACTTACAGCCCCAAGGCTCCTGAGGACACAGTAAGTGGGTGTGTGCATGCATGTGTGTGTGACAGAGAGAGAGAGAGAGAGAGAGAGAGAGAGAGAGAGAGAGAGAGAGGAGGAGGAAAGGAAGAGATGGGGTGTCTTGGAGCATTTTTCCACACCAGAACAGAGACATCGTCTTCTCCATCACTGCCCACTCAACATCCTTTCTGGGAAGGGTCAGAAGGAACTCAATGCCCAGGGCCTTTGCACTGAGCTGCATCTCCAGCCTTTTTTTTTTTTTTTTTTTTTTTTTAATTTTGCACAGGGTGTTACTAAGTAGCTCAGGCTGGACTCAAACTTGTGATCCTTTTGCAGCAGGGTGCTGGGATTGCAGATGTGCACCACCATGCCAGGCTTGGGCCACATGCTAATAAAAGTTTAATTCTCCCTAGTGCAAGAGAAAGTGGTCCTCCCCATTTCCTTAAGCCTATCTATTTGGGAGGATTTGTACACACTTGCTCTGTCCCTTTAGAAGGCGTCTTTTTAGAAAGCTGAATGAACCTCTTACTTGTTGTGCAACCTGAGGCCCTGGGAGCCATTGCCTCAGTGCAGACACTGGGGAAGACAGCACCTGCGCAGGTCCTTGGAGGACAGGAGCCCCACCGGGTTGCAAGGTGCCCAGCGCACCAGAAAGATAAGAGCAGGACTTGTGTGAGCAAAGACGATTAGCTGACCAGGTGAGCTCAGGGTGAGCGGTGCGGCCGTTGCACCATCGTGTCACTTGCGTGAGGACTGCTCGCTGCTGTGGGGCATGCACATGGCAGGCTGCCTGGCGGCATAAGGGGTGTGGGGCTGCTGCCTCTGCAGTCTCCTCTGCAGCCGGTGGTGCGAGCTGTAATCTGGATTAATAGGTATCCAGAGCAAGACTCACCTGCTCTTGCCCAAGCCCTCTGGATTAGCTGGAGGTCTCCTTCTCCACTTTCTTGCAGGTGCTTTTAAATGAATGAGCCAGCTTGGCATTTCCAGCACCAGAACAAAGAGCAAGCACGTTCTCTTCATTTTCAGTGAATGAAAGTGCAAGGTACACAGTGCTTTACTACCTTTGCTCTCTCGTATGAGCCAGAAGGAGGAAGGCCATATTTTCATTTGCTTACATTTGCATAATCTATGAAAGTGAAAAAGGATTGAAAAAGGGCAGCGTGCACATGTGTGTGCCTGTGCTCCTCGCTGAGACCAACTGGGAAGACCCCATTTTACATTTTCTGATTTTTTGAAAGCTATGACACCATTCACTAATTGCAACAGGACCGGAGAGATAGCTCAGTAGAATAAGCACTTGCCTGGCAAGGAGAGGGTCCTGGGTTCAATCCCGGTACCACACACACACACACACACACAAAAGCTAGTCACAACAGACTAAGAGGGGGTGTGTGGGGACTGAGGCAGGAAGCCAGAACAAACTGAGGAGGGAAGCAGCCCGGGCCGGACCACAGGCCTCGCGGCTCAGCCTTGACTGCACGCTGATTGTATTGACACAGCTTTTGGGTCCACACCGAACTTTTCTTTGAAGGCTGAACTGAGTGTAAAAGCAAACAATATCTTTATTTTTTAAAATATAAAACAAAATAACAGTCAGCTCCCCACCCACCCCCACCCACCCCACCGCCATTCACGGTCCGGAGGCTCGAGCTCTGCCCCCTGCTCCCCACTGCAGGGCTGTGACCTTGGCCAGCCCCTCGCCTCCCCGCTGGCTCCCCGGCACCAGCAATGGGGCCGCCTAGGCAGAGCAGTCCAGGCTGCAGAAATCCGCGGACACGAAGAGCCTCAGCACATTGACCAGAGGGAACATGAGCAGCGCGCCCACCAGCGAGCCCAGCTGCACCGCTGCCCCACACCACACGAGGGCGCTGCGGCTCCGGTCGCGCAGGATCACGCCCAGCATGACCTTGACGTAGCTGAGACAGGCGGAGAACAGCACCCAGGACATCACCTGCAGGGAAGGGCAGGGGCAGATGCGCAGGCCTGCGATGACCTCTCTGAGGGAGGCCTCACAGGACCATGCGGGCCGTGGAATAACCTCTAGGTGCAAGGCGGCCCCAAGGCATTGAGGGGCCTCAAGGACAAAGGTGAACACGTTTCCCTTGTGATCAGGGCTTGTGAGACAAGGCACCACGGGTATGCACAGCCAGGGGACGGTGGCAGTCGCACCAGCCAACTCCCTAGAGAGACGCACCCCACCCACATGGCCTCCTGGGAAGCTCAGTGCCAGAGGCAGGATACTCACGATGAGGACTTCTCCTCCCCAGTGGCCCTGGAGGAGGGGGCAGGGGCTCCTCGCAGCCATGGCCATGTTGTAGGCCCCAAAGCCGGTCCCCAGGATGGTGACGACCCCCAGGAATGGCAGGGACCTAGGATTGAATTGAGGACCTGGCACACGGTGGTCCTCATGTGGGGAAGCTCCCAAGTGGAAAATTCCTCCTTGGCTCCAGGGGCCAGTGAGGCCCCGAAGGCCAAGCCATTTCTTCCTTAGTGTGCATGGCAGGGCCAGAGTCATAGCTGGGGAAAGCAGAATGTGGCTCAGGGCCATAATATAACCCTGGTCCTGCCATTCAACTGCAAGGCTGGTGCCAGGGCCACTGTGTCCCCACCTGCTGAATGGGTTCTGACAGGCCCGTGTAGACCTGCAGGGTCAGCAAGTGTAGGGAAGCCCCGCCTTGCCTTGCCTGGCATTTGATCCGGGGCATTTCCTCTGAGGGCAACACTATCGACAACCAGGAAGCCAGGGGCGGATGAAGAGGTGGCTTTGATCTCAGCAGGAAAACTGCCTGAGCAGCGTGACCTTGAGGACCCTCCCTTCCTGGTCTCAATGGAGGTTTTCAGTCTCTAGGTGGCCTGGCTCCAAGGTCTCAGGGCAGTCTTCCATCTGACACTGTCCTTCCTTGGTGGACCTCGTCCCTCAGGGTCCCCTTCGCAGACCCCAGGACATAAAAACTGAGAACTCATGAGCTGCCTGGACAGAGACCCTGCTCCAGACCCTTGTCTCATGTCTCTCAGATGTCACATGTCTAACGTTTGGGGACACTGAGAGTCTACAGACCTGTGGCCGCTGGTCCTGCCTCCCTCTGGAACTGCTGCCCTCTCTCTGTGGCTTTGAAGCCCTCAGGGAAAAGGTCAAGTCTCCAGGCAAATGGACATTTTTTTGTCTAACTTTCCTGCCCTCATTCCCCTCCTGGGCTGGGCAGGTCTAAGCAGCTCTTCAGCAAAGGCAGGGCAGACAGTGGCTTGGCAGCTCAGAGGATGGGAAACCGTAAATATCCAGTTCCTGAGGTATTTGCCCCAAAAAGTCAGAAGCCCCCGGGTCAGAACCACCTGGCCTGCTTATGAACAAGGGAAGCCCAGCTAGTTCTGGGCCAGCCCACACAGTGTTACTGGGTTCCCAGGCATTCTAGAACTACAGCTCCCAGAGGCCACAGGGGCAGAGCTGAACTGCACCTGGTCACCCTGTCTCCCAGCTTCAGAGAGGGATGCCCTTCCCCACCAGCGGCTGCTGGTGGTGCCTGACACCTGCACTGGGCTCACAGAGCACTGGTGCTGCTCAACACCTTCCAAAACTAACCCACTGCAGGCTCCCCACAATTTTAGGAAGTAGAACCTCACCTTCCGAGAGGCCCAGAAAGGTGAAGTGATTTGTTCAAAACTACACAACCAGTAAATAGCAAAGCATTTATCGCTTTGCTATTTACCATATCTTGTGTGGGTGGTAGGGGACAGTATTGGGGATTGAACCCAGAACCTTCACACTGAGCTTCATCTTCAGCCTTTTCTTTTTATTTTGAGACAGAATCTCTCTAACTTGCTGATTACCTTGAACTTGCAATCCTCCTGCCTCAGCCTCTGTCTTAGTTACTTTTCTCATTGCTAAGACCAAATACCATCCACAAGTTAAGGGAGTAATGACTTACTTCACTCACAGTTTGGAGAGGTTTAGTCCCTAATTGGTGGTCTCCAAGGCCAGAGGCTGTAAGCCTCCCTTGGCGTGACAGAGGGACATCACAGAGGACAGCCAGTTCATGGCAGGCAAAAGACAGCACAAGCAAGCAAGCCAGGAAGCTCTTTCTGTCCCTCATATTGTGCCCATACTACTGGGATTAGGGTGGTGCCAAGCCTCAGTGGGCAGATGTATTAATCACACACTCTTAATCCCAGCATCTCATGAGGCCTTAGGAGGGTATCTACATACAGCCTTGGAGAGTCCTGGGATTCCAGGTGTGCAGCACCAAAACTGCCTTAAAGACATCCTCATAGGTACTACAATAAGCCTGGCGGTGAGGGCTTGGAAAGTAGGGTTCCGAAATGAAGCAGTCCCCCGAGATTCCCCAGGGCTAGGTAGTGCCTGGGGGGTTACCTGTTAGGCAGGAATATGGAGAGGAAGCAGGTGAGTGGGCTGGCCACAGAGCTGAGGGTGGCAGCGAGGTGGTAGGCGACGGGCCCATATGGCAGGCAGGAGTAGGTCTGCACGGAGGGCAGCACGCCATTGGTGAGTGCATTCACGAAGGCCACCAGCGAGTAAATGAAGGCCAGCTGTGCGGGGTGCAGGGCGGCCACCTTCTCCTCCACGTGCCCCTTGCTGCTCTCTTCTGGGTCCAGGGGCCCTGCGTCTTTCTCCTCACGTGGCCGGATGGAGTGGAGGGTGACCTGGGACTGGAGGAGGTCCTCGATGGAGCCGTGCTGCACCCGGGACCGACGCTGGAGCAGGAAGAAGGCCAGGAGGCAGCAGCCCATCATGCCAGCCAGCAGCAGGAAGAAGACCAGCGGCGAGAAGCGCGCGGGGAGGTAGCGGCTCTCCATGCGGCTGGCAGGGGCCCACACCGGGGGGCTGCCGGGTCCCTGGGGACGTCAGAGGCAGACGTGACAAGGGGAACAGCAGAGCCAGATGGCCTACCCAAGGACTGTCCTTACAAGTCATCCGTACACAACGACCGGAAGCAAGATCCACCTGCAGGGTTGCAGAGCACCCCACTGCGTTGCTCTGCCTTCCCCCACTTGGCCAGGGCTCCAGACGCTCCACCCCAGGACTTGCAGGAGACGAGAAATGTGGCTTCGACTGTTCTGAGTTGGTAGGAGACAGAGGAGCAGCTCAGAAATGATGCCCACCTTAGGGGGAACTGAGCTTGCTGGAGGAACTTATCGTAAAGCTGTATGGACCCAGAACAGGAGAACAATAGCCTTCCTCGTCTCTGCACAGTGGGGCAACTTACTGAGCACCTGTGTCAGGCCCCCCCCCCCACTGCCTCCAACTGATCCCCATCACCCTGAAGAAGCCCCAGGTCCCTGTTCTCTCCCGTGGCTCAAGACACCATGGAAGCTCCAGCCCTCTGGTGCCCGAGTCTTCCACACGCATCACTGACATGGTGTCTCCACTGTCCACCTGCTTTGAGTCACTTTGCTCTGCAGCCCCAGCAAGGACAGACTGAGGTGGAAGGAAGCAGAGTTTTCTCTCCTACCCTTGGGAATCAGAACAGTGACACTGTTCCAGCCAACTCTGGGTACCTGTGTGCCGTGGGTCTCCCAGGTGGTCGCAGGGCTCGCGGTGGTGTCTGTGATATTGACGCAGGTGGTGATACCTGAGCCCTGGGCCAGAGCCACTAGGGCAGGCAGAAGCCCGCTGAAGCCTTCACCCACAAAGAAGGTGGTAAGGTAGTGGGAGGGCAGCCCGCTCATGAAGGGCAGGAAAGTGACGGAGGAGGTGCAGTCCACCAGTGCCAGGAAGAAGGTGAGGATGACGAAGGCGATGCTGTGGTGGCCGCTGAGCACCCTGGAGGTCATGTTCCAGAGGAAGGCAAAGAGGATGCATGTGGCCGTGCCCACAGTCAGGATGGCAAAGATGATGGGGACCTCAGAGAGGCAGCCGGGCCGGAAGCGGTGCAGCAGCGTGACCAGGAGGGGCCCGACGTTGGCCAGCTGGATGACCACCGTGAGGTAGGAGGGCAGGTGCCAGCCCTCAGGCAGCTCCATGACCAGCAGTGGCAGCTCCACCCACAGCCCGTTGATGGCTACCCAGGAGCCCATCCCGAAGACGCAGACCAGCAGGTGCACCAGGAGGGCCATGGTGGTGTTTGTGGGCTCAAGGCTGCGGTCCCCCAGGTCAGCCGCGGGGATGGGGGTGGGGACTGACGGAAAAGGACACAGGTTACGGTAGTGTGAGTTTATCATCAACCAAGGGGCTGGTTTTCTTTTTCCCCTTTCTCTTATTATGTGAATAATCTGACCTTTATTAGCAAAAAAAAAAAAGTTGAATTCTTTTATAACTAAACTTCAAGTGGGAAGGTTTTCCTAAAATCATAAATCCAGGGACAAGAAAAGAGAAATTTGATATGTTTAACACTACGAATGTTAAAACACACAAAAGCAAATAAAGTTTCAACACACCCTCTGTAAAAAGTACTCAGAGAAGCTGGACGCTGTGGCACATGCAGAAACCCATAATCCCCCTTACCTGGGAGTCTTGGGCAGGAGAACTGTGAATCTGAGGTTGGCCTGTGAGCCTTTGTCTCAAAAACAGACAGACAGACAGACAGACAGACAGACAGACAGACAACTGCAGGGTCAAAAGACACATGACACCCTGGCAAAGTATTTGCAACATTACAGAAAAAAGGACAATCTTTCTAATATACAAAGAGTTTTTAATGACTATAACCCCAGGACTCTGGGAAACCAAGACAGGAAGATGACAAATTCAAGCCCTGCTTGGACAATTTAGTGGCCTTATGAGACCCTGGCTCAAAATAAAAAATAAAAAATGCTGGGGGGTGTGTAGCTCAGTCAAGGCCTTGGGTTCCATCCTGTTACAGTTCATTTAAAATACCCACCAAAGGCTCCTGTGTTTGAAAGTGATAGGACCACATGGCGCGGGGACCCCGCCTAGATGAGGCGGAGCCTGGCTGTGGGTGGGGCCTGGCTGGACACGGCCCGCCTCCCACCTCCTCCCCTCTGTTTCCTGGCCGCCATGCGGCCTCTGCCTTGGACCCTGTTGACCATAGGTTGGGAGTGGGAGCTGAAGTGAGCTTGTGCTCCTCTAAACTGTGGAGTTCTGGTAGATTGTCCCAGAGATTAGAGAGTGGCTGAGGTCGGGGAGATGGCTCAGTGGAATAAGCACTTCCCAGCAAGTTCAAGAGCCTGAGTTCAATCCTGGGTTCCGCCAAAAAAAAGAAAAAAAAAAAAAAAAAAGAAAAGAAAGTGGCTGAGACCACAAGAAGAAAAGTTTTACAAATCAACAACAAGGCAGAGATAGCTCAGTAGAATAAGCACTTGCCTGGCAAGTGCAGGGTCCTGAGTTCAATCCTGGGTACTATTAAAAAAAAAAAAAAAATCAAGAACAAAAGCCCCAAAAGAGGGCCAAATAAGCATATGAACAATGAAAAAAATAGACAAAAAAGCCTTCAACTTGTGGGAAGGTAATTGTCTCCTTTCACGATGGTAGAGAAAATGAACTTTAAATTGTCACTTTCACCATGAGATGGCAACAGAGCAAAGGTTGCTGCCCTAAACCCAGTGACTCACATGTGGGATCATTTAGTCACCGTGACCTTGTAATAGCAAGACTCGGAGTCCGTCCAAGCAGCTATCGCAAGGCGGGGCGGGCTGCAGAGCTTTACCTGCTGGGACCCGCACACCTGGCTAGGCTGGAGGGACTTGCCGCGAGCGCGGAAGCTGGCAGAGCCTCAGAGGTGGCACTCTTATGGGCACCTAGGAAATGCTGGGGGTGCTAGTGCCACTTTATCTTTTTATATGGTTTTAACTGAACCATGTACACTATTACCTAATATGAAAATAATACTAAGTGTTAGAAATAGTTTCACTCTGGCTTTTTCTCCTGCAAGCACAGTCCCACAGGCCTTTGCGTCCACCTTCTGCAGCCCTCCTGCCCCAGGCCCGGTACACCGCCATCCCCCAGCGGCCTGCTTGGCCCCCAGTATCACCCACCTTCCCTGTCACAGCTCTCTCCAACCTGCTCCTCAGCCAAGCCAGACCATCAGAGGGGCCATGGCAAAGCTCTGGAGAGAGCTGCCTGGATTGCCCCAGCTCTGCCACATGCTGGGTGGCCCAGGACAGGTGACTTAGCCTCTCTGTGTCTCGTTTTCCTGACTGCCAATCAAGGACTTTCATCAAGGAACCTCATGACTTGTGATGAGGGGTAAGATAGGGCGGGCCTCAGTTTGAGCATGCATTCATCGTCATGGAGGGGTGCCAGGATGGGTGACATAGCTTTTTTTACTTCGTATGAAACTGTGAAACATGACTACTAAAATTAAAACAGAAAAATGTTCTCCCAGTAATTCAGCACCTGGAACCCTGGGGCCACTCTTGTTCTGGGTACCCTAGCGGGGGGTGGGGGGGCCTACCTCACCTGTAATCTCTGACACTGGGAAGGCAACCCCTCCTTTCCTACACACAGCCACCCATGCCCATGGCACAAGCCCTAAGCTCTACAAACAGCCAGTCCAGGAGGAGAGACCCAGGACAGAGGAGGCTTCTGGGGGGCCTCAAGGCTGCCTCGCCCACCCCACCACACCAGTCAGGGAGGAAGCTCCTGTCCGCCCACCTCACCTGTGCCCTCACTGGCTGAGGCTTGCCAAGCTGCTCTGCTGCCTGGCACGGTGAACACAGATGGCCTTTCTGATGACCCTGAGCTCCCAACTTGGGCCAGGCCAGGCCAGATTGGCTCAGTGTGTTAGATTTCCTTAGTGCCCCCAGCATCAGGCCTGGGGGTGTCATTCAAAGTTCAGGATTTGGGACTCTGGGGAACATTTTGGCAGACCTGGCTACACAGGTCCACATGCCTGCACAGTAGCAGCGCCTCTCCCTCTCCCCGGCTGAGGCTCCCTCGGCCTCCGTAGGTACAGTGACCCGATTAACCTCTGCTGTCTGTCTGTTTAGCTGCCTGGAACTCAGATGTAATGGCCAGAACCCCAGAAGCTAGTTGGTGCTACGCAGGACTACTTTCCCTTGGGACTCTGTGGTAGTCCTGCAGCCCGTTGTGCCTTTCCTAAGCTTGTTGCTTGCTGTTCAAGTTATTTAAGATGTTTAACTTCTATCTTATCATTCTTATTTGACATGCAGCAAAACACTGGTGAAGTGTACAAAGATATATGTTCATATGTTCAAGGATACATATATATATATATATATATATATATATATATTTTTTTTTTTTTTTTTTTTTTTTTTTTTTTTTTTTTTTTTTTTTTTTTTTTTTTTTTCTCCTTCAGGAACTTAGGTCTTCTCTCAAGCAAAATTTTATCACAAATTGAAATGTAACACTATCTATTTAGACTCGCCTTTAAAAGACACTAAGAAACACTTACATGGGATGAAGTTCTGCCTGGTTCTAGAATTACAAATGAAGGACTTTAAGATCTTCAGTGGAATATAGTGGCCCTCTCTTATAATCCCAGCACTTTCTGAGGCTGAGGTAGGACGAGCACAAGTTCAAGTCTGGCCTGGGCAATTTTGTGACTTAGTAAGACTCTGTCTAAAACAAAATAAATTTAAAAAAATAAATAAATAAATAAAAGACTGGGATGTTATGCAGTGAAAGAGTCCTAGATTCAACCCCTAGTACTGTAAGAAAAACAAAACAAAACAAAAAAGCACTAAAAGATTAAAATTATTAAATACGAGGACAAAGATCTTACAGAGAAATTTACCAAAAAAAAAAAAAAAAGACATATTTGAGTCTAGTCTGGGTAACTTAGTGAGACCCTCACAACACAAAAATAAAATAGGCTGGGGCACAGCTCAGCATGAGGCCCTGGGTTTGATCTCCAGTACCGGAGCAGAAAAGAAAGAGAAGAGCTGGGCATGGTGGTGTAGGCCTGTAATCCCAGCACTTGGGAGGCTGAGGCCGGAGGATCACCTGGGCTACATAGCAAGAACCTGTCTCAGGAAACAAAACCAAAGCAAAGCAAAGCAAAGCAAAGCAAAGCAAAGCAAAGCAAAGCAAAGCAAAGAAAAACTAAACTGAGGCCCAGAGTCACTGCGGTATAAAGAGTCAGCCCCCCAGGTCAGATGTGTGCCTTCCCTGTATTCTGAATAGGGCCTGCTCCCTTAGGAGTCCAGGCCTCCAGGGAGAGGACAGAGGCACAGTGGGTGGCAGACTGCTCCAGGCCAGGCCAATGGAAGGGGCCAAGGCAGTGAGGCTGAGGAGGCAGGGAATCCAAGAACAGGTCAATTATTAAAAGCAGCAGGCAGCTTCACAGAAGCAGCTGGCCTTTGGCAGCTGGAAAGTGGTTCTGCTGTGAATGGTCAGAGGCATTGGGTTACACATTGACACACCTGGGACCTGGACCCCTGGATGGCTCACATCTAGTGACCACGACCATCCTTGGGGTCTGACCCCAGCATCATAGCCGTGCCCGTGGAGAGCAGCGGTTTGCTTCCTAGGGCTACTGTCCCTCATCCGGAAAACAGAGGTGCTGATGGCTGCTGCCTCTGTCCTCAAAGTGTGTGCCCCTGTATCCCTGTTCCTGCTGCCACTGTGAGGGGACATCCTGGGCACAGGGGAGGTGCAAACGCCCAGGGGTTGTTGGGAGCTCATGAGAAGCCAGAATGGCTGATGTGGGGTGCTGGGGACCCCATGTTTACAAGGGGAGTGCTGGGCTGGGTTATGGAGCATGTGCTCAATACACAGAGGTCCTGAGCTCAACCCCAGCACTGTAAGAAAAGGAGGAAGATTCATATCTACATTATCTAGTCTGTCTATGGCCAACTTGTGTTTTGTTTTTTTTTTTTAAATTTATATATTTGGTACAGGGTCTCACTATGCAACTGGGACTTGTAGTGATTCTCCTCTTTTCAGCCAAGCCAGCGTTGGGATTACAGGTGTACCACCATGCTCAGACTCAGTCACCAGCTCAGCGCACCCCAGAGGCAGGGCTGGCATGGTGTGCAGGACTGGGGATCGATCCCTGTCCCCGCGCTTGCCAAAGCAGGTGCTTGGTGCACTAGGATATCTGGCTGGCTCTGACTTGTGTTTCTTGTTTATTCATTTAAAAGGTGTGCTGGGTGTCTACTAAGTGCTGGACAATAATTCCTGCTCATAAAACGTACAAGAAGCAGTCACTAGGAAAAACAAAACCAAAAATATGGAGCAAGTTGGGGTGGCAAAGGATGTGGAGAAAGCACTGGTGGACGGGAGGAGGTGCAGACGGAAGAGAGTCGAGCGTGGAGACAGCAAGCGAAAAGGCCCCGGGTGGGGGACCTCCCTGCCAGAAACAGACCTCGGGTGGGCGGTGTTCAAAGAACAGCAGGGAGGCCAGTGTGGCCACAGCAGAGGCAGAGAGCAGAAGTCACACAGGCCTGCAGGTGGGAGCTGTGGTGTCTCTCTGCAGCCCAGGCTGGTTTCTGGCCAGAGGAGAGGCTGCTGCAGTGTGGTGTTTAACATGCCTGCTGTGGTAAGCACAACAGTTAAGAGCAGGGATGGCAGGAACGAAGCCAGTGAGCCTGTGAGGAATCTGCCCACATCCCCGGGGAGAAAGGATGAAACAGGAGGCTGCTTTTTGCAGCTGTTCGGTGAGCTCCCAGGGCACACGCCTTCCACCATGCCCCCTCCACAGCCCCGAGGAGGTCCCCACTAAGCTTATCTCTATTCTAGGGACAGGAAAGTAATGCTCAGAAAGAGAAAGCCTTCTGCCAGGGATCACACAGCTGTCGAGCCAGCAGGCTCTGGGGTTTGGGCCCAGCGCCCCCCACACCCTGCGAGGAAGCATGGTGCTTGAACCATGAACAGAGCAAGTTCTACTGGCTGAGGCCTCCATAGCACTTGGGCTGGAAAGGAGAGAAACAGGGTCATGCAAAGAAGATGGGCAGAAGGGCCTAAAACAGCCGCTCCCTCAGGACTCAGGGCCTTCTGTGATTGAGGGAGCCTAGAAACAAGTTCAGTGGCAGAGCCCAGAACAGGTAGGTAGATAGGGAGGGCAAAGCGTCAGTGCTCCCCGACTCTGCGATTTTGGGGTTGCATCTCAGGCCCTTACATATCCTACAAGCCTTCTGCCACCACCAAGCTGCACCCCCAGCCCCTCTTCTGTATTCCTGCAACAAAAACTGAACATCTCAGGCCCAAGAGAATGGGAGTGGGGGTAGGTTCTGCCCAGGCCAGGGCACCCGCTGTGTGGGTTGGGCTGCTCCTGCCCCCCCACCTGCAAGGCCCAAGCCCCGCCCCCTAGCTTGTGGCACCCTCACACGCCAGCTGGAGGGTGGGAGTTCTGCTCTTTCCCATGGGAGCATTATTTCCACGGGAACAGGTCCTGTCTTCTCCCCTAGTGCTCAGGTGCTGCCTGGCTGGCACTGTGCCGGGCTCTTACTCTGAGCAGCAGCTGGCAGGCACCAAGCTCTGGGGGCCAGACCAGGGACACGGGGGCCAGCATGGTCCCACAGCATGCCGGGTGGCCTGGGGACGGTATCAGTCCAGCTGGGGGGTGGGTGTGGGCCTGGGCTTCTGTCTCCTCAGTGCTATCCAGATTCCTGGCCCTTGGAAAGTTAGCAGTCCTCCAGGTCCCTGCTGGGCCCGGGCCCCAATGAAACAGGGTGGACTGGGTTTGTTCTGGGGAGGGAGAGTCAAAACCAGAAAGCCTAGAAGGACCTGTAGGGAAACAGAGAAAAAGCTGAGACTGGGAGACATGAAAAACCAAAGCAGATATGGGCAGCTGGAAAGACAGAGGTGGGTGTGGTGGCTCGCACTCTGGGAGGCTGGGACAGGAGGATCACAAATTCAAGGCCAGGCTGCACATCTTAGTACGACCTGCCTCAAAATAAAAATAAGGAAAACAAGGGGTGGGGGAGCGTGGGGATGTAGCTCAGTGCGAAGGTCCTGAGTTCAGTCTCTAATGCTGAAAAACAAAGGGGAGAAAAGAAAAGAATAGAAAAAGGTTCAGCAGAGAATGAAGCCCACTGGACAGAGACAGAAGCCAGCCAGCCATGCTGGGACCCTGGGCAAAGGTGCTACTCACATGCACAAGAAACAAGAGGTCTCTCCTCCTTCTGCTTGCCTTGGACCTCTGTCCCCCTAAACTCAGGGTCCACCTGGCAAAGGGATGGAGCAGCCAGCGAGCAGGCAGTACTTGCAGGCCCCCTGCCCAGGATCGCAGGCCTATACTCAGAGGCTGTGTGACTTGAAGCCCGCTGCTCACCCTCTCTGGGACTGGGGTCTGCATCTGTGAAAGGGTCTGGGCCGCCATGAAGGAGGAGATAACGGCCCGGGCAGGATATGCGTTCCCTTCCCTCCCCTGTCTCCAGCGCCAGGTAAGGATTCCAGTCTCCCACGGCCGGCGGAGCTTGGCACAGAAACCTGCCCGTCTCACCCTGCACAGCCAGGCTGCTGCAACTCAGCCTCCGACCGGTAGCGGTGGTGGCGTCCAGGACCTGGCCCAGAGATGCCCGGGCCAACCGGGCCAGGGCGCAGGGGCCCGGGAGTCTGGTCCCCACCCCGCCCAGGCTGTCGAGGAAGCAACGTCCTTCAGCCCATCCCGCGGGGCGGAACTGGGGGAGAGGTCACGGGCCGCCGCGCTCCGCGCTCTCCGCTCCCTGAGCCCCTGCTGCACGCCCGGCCCTGGGCGCGGGGGCTCCCGCCCCGCCACTCACCTCGGGTCCCGACCCGGCTCTGCGGGAGCGCGCCCGGGAGCGCGCACCTGTCCCCGCCCGGCAGGAGGCGGGGTCCTCGGCTGGCTGGGAGGAGCCGGCGACATCAGTTCTTCGTCGGGATGAAGCGCCGGCTGAGCCCCGAGTAGCCGGCTGGACGGCTGCTGCGCGCCCGAGCTGAGCGCTCAAGCCTGGCGCGAGAGGGTCCCTGGTTCAGGTCGCCTCGCCGTCAGCGCAGGCCCCAGCAGCCCGGGGCGCCGAAGCGCTCCGTTCTTAGGGAGCGTCTGTTCCTCTCCCATCTTACTGCGTAGGAAATGTGGGCCCAGAGCAGCAGACTCGTCTGCACCGCGCGCTCGCCCAGCAGCACGCCTCTCCGAGCTCTCTGGGAAGGCCCTGACCCCAGCAGTGGACGTCTGGTTACCGTTCGGCCCTCCTAGGGGCAGGTGCCACTTGAGTCCCTGCTTCTCAGATGCAGAAAGCGAGACTCACAGATTAAAGCACATCCTGAAGGCTCTGGGCTGTGACTGGAATCCTGACACCCGCAGTGTAAAAGGATCTCGCAGGGCCTGCTGGGTGACAATCCTGGCAGCTCACCTTGCTGTCCGTTGCGCCTTGTGAGTTTCTCTCAGAGACACGCGTTTGTGTAATGAGCCACCACTGCCCAGCAGATGCTTTAGAGGAGAGGGACCCACTTTTAGCTCTGCACGTGGGGTGGCAGGAAGTGTTATGGGGGGTGTGCGCTCAGGACACCCGAAATAAGACTTTAGAAGATGGGGAAGTGACTTCTCTGTGCCACACAGGCTTCTCTGGCGTAGCATGAGCTGGTTAATATCAGAGCCACTGGAAAGCTCCGGGACACTCAGAGAAACATGTGGCCATCAGGATGGCTGTGCGCGTAGAAGTGTCTGCAGAGGAAGGAGCTGCTGTAGACACCTTTCATTGCCGGAGCTAGTTTATTTGCATAAGGAGACAACCTTTACTCACTGCACCAGTCCTCCTGTCACCATCCTGTGACTCAGGAGCCACCTCGCTGCCCTGCACCCCTAGCCCCTAATCCCTCCTGGGCTCCATGTAAGCTGAGGTCACCGGCCCTTCTCCAAGTCTCCTGTGTATAGGCACATCACCGTACAAAAGCATTTCTCCTGTTCCTGTGCCCCGTATCAGGTGCATCTGTAACAAAGCCTGAGGACTTGGAAGGGTGGAGGGAAGCCACTGTTCTCCCTGCTACCACGGCGGATACTTTGTATGTCAGGGTCACAAGGCTCTGCTCCCCAGAGAAGCCTGGCACACTTGTCCCCTAGCAGGCCCTCCCAGGGAGGCCCTCCCTTAGATCTGCCCCACATCCCAGCTGCTGACAGCCATCTTCTCACAGGGACTTCTCATACCAGCTTAAAAAAAAAAAAAAAAAATCCTTATCATTCACGATCTTCAAAAAACCTCTGTTGCTCACCAAATCAAGAAAAAATACTGAGGTCTCACATGTAAGTCCTTTCTGCAGCAGAACTAATAAGTGCTGAGGACTCACCTTTGCTGCTCATACCAGAGCTGCTCCCTAGTCTCTCAGGATGCACAGAACTGCAGAGCCACCAAATGCTGCTCCCACCCTTCCTGCCCCATCTCTGGCTTGAGCCAATGCCTATTTCAAAGTATGATCCAATATAGCTTTCAAAATGAGATCCGGAGCCAGGCATAGCGGCACATGCCTGTAATCTCAGCACTTGGGAAGCTGAGGCAGGAGGATCACTTTGAGTTTGATGCCAGCCTCAGGTACACACTGAGTTTAAGACTAGAATACATCACATAATGACAGCCTGTCAAAAAAAGAAAGAAATAAAGAAGGAAAGGAAGAAAAGAGAGGAAGAAAAGAGAAGAAAACAAAGAGTGCACTGATGCATACTTCAAAGCCAATCTCAAATGCTGCTTCCTCTGATGAAATCTTTCCTCATATCTCTAATGCAAAATAACTGGCAAACACCAGGAATTCACTAGCTCTGCAAGTGGGGTGGCAGGTGTACACATCAGTGGATGAACTCAAACCAATATGTTCTCATTTCTAAAAGTCTCCAGAATTCTTTTATATTTTTTGTTTATTTAATAGACATTTTTGCTCCTCTCTCTTCTTCCATTCCCCCCTCCCTCCCTTCCTTCCCTCCCTCCTTCTCTTCCTTCCTTCCTACCTTCCTCTTCCTGTCTCTGTCTTGTGCTGGGAATAAACCCACGGCCTTGCATGTGCTAGGCAAGCACTGTACTGCTCAGTTGTATCCCCAGCCCGTTTGAGCACTTGTAAGTTCACTGAAAAACATTCCACGGGGCCCAACATCACAACTGTATACATCATTCAGAACCTTTTTTTCCCCTCATTTAATGTCTCAGAGTTTTTTTCTATCTTCTACAGTGAGATCATTCATTCATTCATTCATTCAGCAAACGGCCCGAATGCCAGGTGTTCACTGAGTACTCTGAGAGGTACTTGAGAAATAGGACTGGCCAGAGACCAAGTCCTGGCTGCAGACAGCTGGCCCTCTGGTGGAGGGCCTCAGATGCTGGTCACAGCATGCAGAGGAACATCACCAAAGCAGCTACAGTAGGGACAGACTGCAGAGAAGGGAGCCAATACAACTGCTGCCAGGGAGAGCCCTGGCTTGGAAGCGTGATGGGGTGGGGTGGCAGGTGTAGCTGGGGGCGGGGAGGACAACACTGGTGTGGGACTTCCTTTAGGCCCATAGAAGGGCAGACCCCTCCCACTACCTACCCTTGGCTGCAGTGAACCCTGGCCCACCTACGTCCTTTGCCAGCTGTGACCTGGAGAGGTCATCCTTTTGCGATCACCACAGGGTGTCTCTCT
>PVKA01022820.1:9453-36627 GCA_004027165.1 Ctenomys sociabilis | reverse complement strand
CTCAGGCTGGTCTCTGGGGCTGGGCAGGCGCGGGCGGGATGGAGCAGGACGGCGGAGTCGGCCGCGCTGTCTCTGGCCGGTCTCAGGGGCTGGGCCACCGGTGGTAGGCGGGATGGAGCAAGATGGCGGAGTCGGCCGCGCTGTCTCTGGCCGGTCTCAGGGTCTGGGCGGGGGCGGGCGGGATGGAGCAGGACGGCGGAGTCGGCCGCGCTGTCTCTGGCCGGTCTCAGGGGCTAAGCACCTGCTTTGGCAAGTGCAGGAACCAGTGTTAAATTCCTAGTCCCGTGTGCTTCTCCGGCCCCACTACAGGCATGCTGAGCCCGTGACTGAGTCTAGGTGTATGGCGCATGCCTGAAATACCTGTGCTGTGGAGGCTTAAAATAGGAGAATCACTCCAAATCTGAGCTGTGTAGTGAGACCCTGTACCAAATACATAAAATAATAAAATAAAATAAAATTAAAAAAAGAATTTACAAGATTGGCTTGCAATAGCCCTCCACAGACTCAGTCACAGAAGAGTGAAAAAATTGGGATAGCCAAATGGCTCAGCAGATTAAAGCATGTGCAAGCAGGTGCAGGGGCTGGGGGTTTGATCCCTAGGTCTTCAGTGCCTGCCCCACCCCTGGGGTGCACTGAGATTGCAATTGAGACTAGGAGTGGTGTCACACGCCTGTAATCCCAGCTCTGGGGAGGTTGCAAACAGGCTGATCACTGAGTCCAATCTAGTAGTGAGACCCCGAACACCCTGTAGACCCTTCCCTAAAATGGAAAAAAAGAGAGAAAGCAAGAAGGAAGAAGGAGGAGGAGGAAAGGAGGAAGAGGAGGAGGAGGAAGAGGAGGAAGAAGAGGAGGAGAAGAGAAAGAAAGAAAAGAAAAAAAAGGAAGGAAAAGAAGAGCAGAAAAATGGTTGTGCACTGGAGACCAAAGAATCCAGTCAAAGGCCAGGAGTTCAGTACAGTGTCCTGTGTGAGTACAAATCAGGAGGCTGGAGAGACTGAAATCCAGAAGGTAAAGGCAAAGACTTGTGCTCCAAAGAAGCCTGAAGCAAATCGCTCCTTTTCTGCATCCCTTTCATGGCCTTCTGGCCTGTATTCTCCTGCGGTGAGTCTTCACATCCAGAACTGTGCTGAGACAAGGCAGTTGGGTGTTTCTTACTCGAATTGACACAATGTGTTATTACACTAGCTCTTCTCATCTATAAAATGGGGTAAAGTACTCCTCTTTAGATTCTGACAAGACTTAGAAGAGAGTATTCAAATAATGTCTTAGGTAAGTGTCTGCCGCATGGGACACAGATCACGGTAGGCGGTATTGCTGGTTTTCATGCTGATGTAGAAATGATGATGGCCATTTTCTCTCAGAGAGACGAAAGGCATTAAAGGGATGGGTGATTTTAAGCACTATTGGGCAAGGGACTAAGAGTAGAGCCTTTTATCTCCTTTTAAATAACACCAGAGTTAGGTGCTAACTTTACTGAGACACATTCTGATTTGCAAAGAAAATTGGGTATTCCAGCTGCAGCTCAGGCATTTCAGTGTTATAGAGGTTTAATGACAAAAGCCACCATCTACCAGTATTTAAGCAACACTAGATATTCTCTGTCCCCAACCAATAAAAAGGTATTGGTTCCAGAGATGAAATTCACTTTATTTCCATCAGAGAGGTAAAAAGGAAACCAACAGCCACCCATGATTCATATCTTAGATACAGGGCATTTTTGCTGTAATCTGCCACTGACTTCTGTGAATCCATAGGTTTGTCTGTGAAAATTTTTGCAAGCCAAAGGATTTTTTCCTTCTTTCTTTCAATATTTTCCAGAACACAAAATCACCATCAACAAACATATAAAAGGATGTTTAATGTCACTAATCTCTAAACAATATATATGATAACTACAATATGATATCTCGTACCTGTTAGCAAAATAGGAGAAATAATAAGCATTGACAAATGCATGAAAATCTTGTAAACTTTGGTAGAAATACAAATTATACATCTTTTTTGGAAAATAGGAAGATGTCCCCAAAGTTAAAACTAGAGCTATGATACAGCAATCCCACTTCAGCTATATACAGAAAAATACTGAAATCAGGACCTCAAAAAGTAGTAGACTCTCACACTCACCATAGACCTATCCATCACTGCCTTATAAATACAATCAAATTAAAATGAAGTCCAAAGGGCGCAAGCCCTAATCCAAAAATAAATAAAAATTAATAACATCCTGGGATCCTCCCAAAAAAAGAAACATTGAAGACAGATGCTCATAGAGCAAAAATACCAAAGGAACTTGAAGGTAGACACAGAATGGTACATGAATGAGCCAATGAATGTCAAAGAATGCCAGCAGTGCACCCCAAGTGGGGACTGACATGGGACAGATTCCTCTCTAGACCTTTCTGAAGGAATTGACCTTTTTGAGGCCTGAATTTATACTTAAAGCTTTCAGAACAAAGTGGTGAGACCATGTATGTCTGCTGTTTAAGCACTCAGTCTGGGACAATTATCAGCTGCAGTACACAACAACAGGGTACCATTTGAATAGTTTAGGTCTTCAGGGCCTGGCAGTCACTGTCACAGTGACCCACCTGTAGCACTATAGCATTAACAGAGCCTAAATATATATATATATATATATATATATATATATATATATATATATATATATATATATATATATATATATATATATATATATGTCAATATGTCTGTATTCTAATACACTTTACTAAACGGAGTATGTACCAGGTCATGTTTAGTGACTGAGCTATATTTTACCAAGACTAGCTATTAAATGTTAAGGAGAGGGAAGAAAAAGAAATGAGAGTTTCACACAGGAAAGGCCATAGAAGTGCAGATGTCTTCTCAAAGACTTTGTTCAGTAAGTGAAATTCTGAATCACATATACTAACAAAGTAAAGGGAGATGACAGGGAGGGAAGGAATACCAAAAATAAAAGAGGAAGCACACGCAGAGTCCTGACGGTCTTGGGTGAGGTTCCCAGCAACAGGGCTTGTCAAATACATTGGTACAAAGCAGTGCCAAGAAGTTATACTAGAGAAAAGCAGGGCTTACATCATAAATAACATGGTAGGTCCTGTTATGGAAAGTGGTGCTCAAGGACTTTATGTGGAAGGGTTACATTGCATTTGTAGAAATATTCTCTAACTACAGGGCCAGATGGGTTGGAGAGGAAGGAAAGAGTGGGGTCCTTTGGAAGTCTGGTGGGGAGATGTGGTGGCCTGGAAAAAGAAAGAGATGGTGGCAATAGAGAACAGTAGACAGATGGCAAGGATAGATAATGGTATACAGATACTTAAAAACATGTATTTGAGATATAATGGACAGATTTGGATGTCAAACAGCACTTTGGCCTATTTGGGCTGTTGTAATAAAATGTCATAAACTGGGTGGTTTATAAGCAACAGATGAGTATGTGTTGCAGTTCTACTGGTGAGAAGTCTAAGAGCGAGGTGCCCAGTAAGGGCTCACTTACTGGTTCATAGATAGCTGGATGGGTTTTTCTGTCATTACAAGGCAAAAGGGGAAAAGATCTCTTTCCATGACTCCTTTATTAAGGCACTAGCTCTGCTCTCAAGTTCTCTACCCACAAAGACACACTCACTTTCCTCAGCCCCTGCCCACTAATACTATACACTCTAGGCAAGGATTTCAATCCATGACTTTTGAAAAAATGCACACTTTCAGATCACAGCATACGAATGATGTGGGAAAGGATACTACAGAATCAAAAGGGAAGAGTTTTTGACTCACTGATCGATCGATTGATTGATTGATTGATTCTTTTTTTTTTTTTTTTTTTTTTTTTTTGAGATGAATAGCTTTCAATAGCTCAGGCTGGCCTTGAACTCACTATGTAGTCCAGGCTGGCCTGAAAGTTGTGGCAATCCTCCTGCCTTGGCCTCCCGAGTGCTGGGATTACAGGTATGCATCACCATGACCATCTCAAGAAATAGGTTTCCAGAGGAACTATGTAAACATGTAGCTTTGCCATGCAACAATCTGGGGACACAGGAGATGAATTGGTTTGGGGGAAGATAATTCACACTCAGTTCCAGAAATACAAGATTTGAGGTGCTTATGGGACCCCAATGAAATATTCATAAAACAATGTTGGCTACAGGAACCTTAAAATTCAGCCAGTCCAATTCACCATAACCTCTCAAGATACTGTTGAGCAATGGCCAATCAGCCAGAGTTAAGTGCTTCCAGTGACACAAGTGACTCTTTCTAATTAATTGGCGCCTACTGTTCAAAATCTACCTCTTCATCTCTGCCACCCTTTCTCTTTTACCTATCTATCCAACAGTATTCTACATTCTGCCTCTGGAAATACTTCAGAATAGGTGATTTTCTTCCATTAAAAATGCATCCTTTAGGGCCAGGGAGATAGCTAAGCAGCTTAAATACCTGCCTGCCAAGTGCAAGGACCTGAATTTGATCCCCAGTATCAAAAGTAAGTGTCCTTTAATTATACTTCACATTGTAGGATACAGAAACTATCCCTAACCCACCTATGAAGTGTTAACCTTTTATGCAAGACTGTCAAGCCCTGCCAATATTTAAATACCCCACAATGTTCTGGTTGTACTCCCTCAAAAAATCTAGCAATTATTATTTTTTATTTATAAAAAGCTTTGCAAAGCTATGCTTTTAAACATAATGTCAGAATGTGTTTCTAAAGTTACTAGAAAACAAAGCCTAGTAATTGGCAATTTAGAGTCACTGCTGTGAATTTAGTATGTATTTTAAATTAATTGTAGTCCCATGATGCTTTTAGTAGAATTATTTCCTGAAGAAAACCACTTCTTGATCATTGCCTTCAGAATTGTGTGTACACTTTAGTCATGGTAGTCTGGTTTTCCTAATAATTTTGTTAATGTTCTGTGAATGAGCAAAATTTGAGTATATACTATATATTAAATCAAAAATGATGAAACTTTTGTGCTAGCTTATCAACATTTTGAGACATTAGGTGTTTCATATTCTCTTAACAATTTACCTCTAGCTTTAAAGCTTGAAAATCACTAAAAAATTGTTCATAAAATAATCACAATAAGCCGGGCGTGGTGGTGCATGCCTGTTATCCCAGCACTCGGGAGGCTGAGGCAGGAGGATTGTTGTGAGTTCGAGACCAGCCTGAGCTACAAAGTGAGCTTAAGGCCAGCCTGAACTGCATAGTGAGACCCTGTCTCAAAAAGACAAAAAAAAAAAAAATCACAATAGGTGGCTTTTCAGATGTAGGGTACATATGTTAAAAATAATAATAAGCTAAATATTTTGAATCCAAAGAGGTAGATTGTATAGTCATTAATTTTATTCAGCAATTATTTTTGGGTTTTTCCTAATGGTCCCTGGTGGAACTGCTATTTTGACCACCTTTGGGATGAGAAGTGGTAAGAGACTTGGTATAAAAATCATACTAAAAGTAATATTTATCATTTCTAAGAGTAGTATGTGAGTCGAGGTGCCCTTTGTGAGCTCTGCCTTATGAGTTATTGAAACATGTGTTTCAGCTTGCACGCCAATGTGTGAATGATGTAGAATAGAAGTTAGCAAGAACCCCTGAAGGGCATGAACAATGAGCAAGCACTGAATCTTTGCTTGCTGTAGCACACTAACATGTAGACACTGTTATTACTGGAAAGAAAGCTGACCCACAGGGCTGATGTGCTCCATGAGTACCACCAAGTCAGATAGGTTTGGTAGCTGCATTTTTCTCACTGCTAATGGCAGAAATAAACAAAAAGCCCATGTCAGGGGGGTTATTACAGAGATCACAGATGCTGATCCATGGGAAAATCTTACAGCAAGGCCTATACCAATGAGCATAAAATAAATAGATTTGATAGATGCTGCTGCAACTCCTACATCATGTTTGTATCCCTCTGATTTCAGCCACAGCTGCAAAGGCCAACCCTGTGGAAGCTCAGATTTAAATACTGCTGAAGCACTTGTGCCATAAATGCACGTTTCATTTCTTCATTCAACCCATACCTTTCTCTGAATGATCAAGGATTGACAGATGTAGCAGTCACCAGTCCCAGGACTAATTCTCAAACAGTAGGGGATGGAAATTGATTGGCAGATATCGAAGCTTCTTGTCCAAGGTAAACATCCTGAGAGAGTCTCTGTACAGTTAGCAGGAGATTTTTTAGCATTAACTCCCTGTACCGTTCCTTTAGGATTTCTACACATTATGCTCCTTCTGTCCTCTAGAGCCACCCAAATATGTTGTCAAATACTGAAAGGGGCCCTCAAAACTCCACTTGACTCCTCTAAGTCTTCTTCAGGCAAATACTTTCCATGTACATCGAATGCTCCCTGCAGGGTACACAGGCCCATGTAACGGTCATTCCCACCACCCATCGCTCATGTTGGGACAGGAAGTGCAGGTCCACAAGCAGGCAAATGAGGTGTGGCCATGGACTTTATTAGCCTCCTCTCTGATTTGTTTTCTTGCACAAAATGTTAATTAAAACCAACAAGTCCTTTGCATCTTGACTGACCCCAGTACACTTTCAGTGCTTAAATCGTGTGATAGTCTTGTATGACTTCAGTACAAGTACAGACATTCTCACTACTTGGTTATCATTAATATTTTCTATTTAATATCTCATTGTTGAATACTCCATTAGAATATTGCATTAGTTTAAATTATTCACATTGAACATTTTTCCAGGGTCTATTTAACCCTCCTAGCAATCCTAGAAGTCAATGCTGCTATTTTTATCATTTTGCTAATTGAGTAATTGAAACATGTTGATTTTTGGGGTCAGATAGCTAGTAGGATGCAGAACTGGGATTTGAAGCTCAAGCCTACATCAGAGTCCATGCTTTCATCTCTCCCAAAACACTTCCTTGCATACATGCTATTTATACTCCTTGAATAGTTTCAGAAATTTTTATTTTACTGTTGTGCAAAACATATGAATCCCTGTTTAGAGCAGCAAAATTTGTAATAGCTAAATCTTACTGTTTTTTAACATCTTTCTACTTGATTAGACTTTTCCTGTCATAATTTTGGACTTTGAATTATTGCAACAAGCTCTGTGTTGTGCTGACCTATAAACTTGAAAGGTCCTATGCAGCCCTGTCTTTACGGCATTTCCAGTGGCAGCTATCAAGGCCTCTCCCCTGGCCAGCCTTTGTCTGTTGCTTGTGTTTTTCTCCAAAAGATGTTCCACATTGCTGGCATCTCCAAATTCTTGTAGTCTTCACCGCATCTTTGGCTTCACTCTGATGGCTTCGTGCACTGCCTTCTCAGGTCCTCATTGCCTGGCTTCCTAGGCTTTCTTCTGAAATTTAAGTAGAAGGTGTCATGACATCATAACTCTCGCATTCTTCATGTCTCCAGATCCAACACGGTGTGGATCATACCAAGGTCTACTGCCCACTTGAGCAGGAGCTGTTCTCTGTATACAGTGGTTGCAATAGCCTTGAACTGTTCTGTTGGCTGCACTCAAGGGTGCAATTTCCTCAAAGACTGCCTATACAGAAGTTCCTGGGGTATATCTTCATAAATTAAAATCTTTCCAGTCATGTAATACTACTACATCTTCACATTTCCCATGGTGCTAGAGCCTGGGGTTTTGCAAGGTTAACAATACAATACTGGCCACGTTTTATAAGATTATTCTATAATGATTCACCCAAAGAATCATACACAAAGAGTGCAAGAAATTTGTCCACACACTAAAGACCAAAGATGCCATCTGTTGGCTTGGGTACCACAATAACATCGTACATGAGCCTCACTGAAATCCTAGAGCACATAACAATGACTCCCACAAATTCAGTTGGAGGCTTAGAGCCCACAACAATGTCTATGCTGGCCTGCTTCACAGATCTCCATGAGAAGGCCGAAAAGTCAGTGATGGCAGCTAAAATGTCTATGCCATCAAGGCGAAGGATCTGTCTCAGCAGGCTGAGGGCTCTGGACCAGAGCCAGGAAGAAGCACTCAAGGTAAGCATCAGAGCTTCCGCTACAGTACCACAGCCATCCTCAGCAACAGCGAGGTCTCAAGCTTCTCCGACAATGAGTAAAGCCAAGTTTCCATCAGAAAAGCCAACACAACAAGCTTATTCAGGAGACTGAGCTGTGCACCATCTTCCCCTCCAGAGCCGGAAAGTGATGCTCAAGATGAGGACCAGAGATCCCCAAAAATGAACTGCAGCCATCCTCAGTGACAAAGAGGTCCCAAGCTCTTCCTCCAATGGAAACAGCCAGGTTCACCAGGAAAGCCAGCATGACAAGGTCCTCCAGCAGAAAATCCCAAGAGAACCAGCCTCTCCCTAACAGCTACTGTACAGCTCCAAACAGCTTCCCTAACAGTCTCCCAAAAGCTTCTCCAGTTTTGTCTCTTATGCTGCTCAAAATAATCCTTAGGTGGACCTCTCTCATGCAGAACCACAGCTGTGGGTAACAAATTGACCACCAGCTGTTAATCCAGCACACATGGGTAGTCTAACCATTTCCTGAGATACCCTCAAAGCATTTTTCCTGATGTCCTATTTCAAAGTGCTTGGCTTCTTTTTAATCTAATATTTTCAGCAACCACACTGCCCTTGACCCCAACTTTATAGGTGCTTCCATTACAGCCACCACAAAAAAATTTGCAAATTATTCAGCTTCCCTCTTTGTTCCTGATTTTCACAATAAATCTGGCTCAAAGCAGGTGAATCCATGTCAAGCTGTTCTCAAATTTCCTCTGTCAGCTTAATTGGTCCACAGTGTTTAATCTCAACCTCCTACAAAGTCTCAGAACCTGGGCAAAATAAAGACAAATCTGCCTTGGTGTAACACACCTGCTTTTTCCCAGAAAAAACCTGCCAAGCCTGAGCTTTACTGTCCACATTCCTATCAGCATTCTGACTTTTCTGATCACTGATCAGTACTGTATATTAAGGTCATCTTATAGCATTCTAGTCCTTCTCTGTGTGGAATCTCTAAACATTTCTGACTTTTTCCACGATACAATTTTAAAAGCTTTTGGGCCACATAATAATAGTTTATAGCAATGACCACACTCCCGATACCAATCCCCTGTAATGGTCATCTTTTGCATCACTGGAACAAAATATCCAACACTTGAAACTTAAGGGAGAGCTTTGCCTTGGCCCACAGTTGCAGCAGGTTCAGCCCATGGTTGGCTGGCTCCCAGGCATTGTTGGTGAGGTGGAGTGTATGGAGGAGAAATGCTACTCAGCTTGTGCAGATGACAGGAAGAGAAAGAGACAGCAAAAAGAATGCACCCTCCTCAGTGATACCTCCAGTGACTTGCCTCCTCTGACCAGGCTCTGGTCCTGAATAGTCCCCATTTCCAAACACATGAGACATCTAAGGGAATTTTAGATGTAAATCGTAACATATCCCAAATTGACAGATTATTCTTTATTGAATAATTTTACTTCTTTATTTAAACCATATTTTCCACCATTCAATGTAAAATGCAAAAAGTGAAAGAATAAATAACAGGGCCAGCCAAATAGCTCAGCATATTAAAGCACTTGCAAACAAGATCAGGGGCCAGTGGTTCGATACATGGGCCTGACATGCTGGCCCTGCCCCCATTGCATGCTGAGAGGGTAATTGAGACTGGGCATGGTGGCTCGCACCTGTAATCCCTGCTCTTGGGAGGCTGTAAACAGGCGGATCACTATTAGTCTGATCTAGTTGTAAGACCCTGAACACCCTGCAGACCCTTCCCTTAAAAATGCAAAAAAAAAAAAAAAAAAAAAAGGTAAAAGAATAATTAGCATGTATTAAGTATCTCTGAAATGTAAGATGCTTTCATTTCTGCAATTTCATTTACTCTTAAAAACCACACAAGTTAACAGCTCTTACAAACACAGGCATAAGTGCAAAGGTATTACACAATTGCACTGTTACCATAATAAGTTACAACTATTTAAACAACATCACTTTCCTTAATGCCCCTGCTCAAAACCCTCCAGATAGTTTTCTCTGTATGTTAAATCAGAACCAAAATCCCTCCAAATTCATCATATTCTGTAAGAGTTTACACCATCTACTCCCTGCCAGAAACTAGTCATTTATACTCTCCTAGCCATTCTTCATATTCCAGTCCTCCTGGGCATCTCAAGCATTGCTTGTTTCTACCTCAGGACTTTATATTTGATATTCCTTTTACTGGCAATATATTCCCTTTATCTCTTTTACAATTGCAGTTTCATCATGCAGGCCATAGCCCAAATGTCATTTTGCCTTGAGACAAAATTCATTTGGCTATTGTACGTAAATAAATATTCATCAACTTTTACCTAAAATCACATCTTTAGAATCCCATACTGTAAGACAAGCACCATGATTACAATAACATTGTATTGCATTTAGATTGATGTTTTCATGCAGGATACAGTGTTGCCAAACACATAGTGAAATGTCCAAAAATATTTCTTAGGCAAACTAAAATGAACACTGAAGATAAAAAATTGAGGTTCCAGGATTTTGAGTACATTTCCTAACTTCCCTAACTTTCTTTGAGTGTCTGATTCTGAATCCCACCCACTCTTGGAGCTGAAGATAACAGGTGGAACGAGGTGCTGTGCACTTGTCATTTCAGGCATTGTGGATGTAACCAAAATCAAGCATCATTTCAATCATGCTGTCTCCAAAGAGCCCTACACTCCCAATGGAACAAAATAACAGGTTTTCTTGGAGAGAAAGGCAGGATTTCTTGGAGATTTGAATTTCACCAGTGGTGACCATCCATTTTCCATTTCTGTTTCTACCTAGATTCTCACAATTTTGCAACATAGTGTTCGGACTGGCTACTCCTTATTTGCTCGAATGTCAGACTGTGTGAGCTGCTTTTGCTGCCTCTTCCAATGCACAGAAGGCCTCTCCCATCTCTCTGCTCCTTGCACACAACCAGCTGAGCTGCCCAGCAGTCTGGCTGACAGCACAGCTTGCAGCACACTGATTGGCCCACAGCCGCCCAGGGGTGGGGCCTCTGTCTTAGGGGCTCTTCAGAAGGGATCAGCGCTGTGAACACTCCAACCTTGAGGCTCAGGCACTCTTTCTGCCAGCCTCCTACACTGAGCAGCGTTTTTCAGACTGCCTTCTTTGTCCAGCTTGGTTCACCTTGGGTTACAGCCTTAAGTCAGTGGATGCCAGGATCTGGATTTTGATGTCAGTAATGGAAAACCTTGTCAATGTCTCCTGGCTGCACCAGCAGGAACTGGAAGACCAGTGGAAAAAGTATCTGAACAGCACCGAGGACTATCTGGCTCACCTGTGCGGACCAAGGCGCAGCCACCTCTTTCTCCCCATGACTGTAGTGTATGCGCTGATTTTCGTGGTGGGCGTTGTGGGCAATCTCCTGGTGTGCCTGGTGATTCTTCGGGACCAAATGATGAAGACGCCAACCAACTACTACCTGTTCAGCCTGGCTGTCTCAGACCTCCTGGTCCTGCTCCTGGGAATGCCCCTGGAAGTCTATGAAATGTGGCGCAACTACCCCTTCCTCTTTGGGCCTGTAGGTTGCTACTTCAAGACTGCGCTCTTTGAGACTGTGTGCTTCACCTCCATCCTCAGTGTCACCACGGTCAGCGTGGAGCGCTACGTGGCGGTGCTCTACCCGTTCCGCGCCAAGCTGGAGAGCACCAGGCAGCGGGCCCTCTGCATCCTCGCCATGGTCTGGTGCTTCTCCATCGTCTTCTCTCTGCCCAACGCAAGCATCCACGGCATCAAACTCCACTACTTCCCTAATGGGTCCTTAGTGCCTGGCTCTGCCACCTGTGAGGTCATCAAGCCCCTGTGGATCTACAACTTCATTGTCCAGGTCACCTCCTTCCTGTTCTTCCTTCTCCCCATGGGCTTCATCAGTGTTCTCTACTACCTCATGGGGCTCCGGGTGAGTATCCGCACTGACTGCCTGGGGGCTGTCGCTGGTCAAAGCTCAGTGAAAGCCTTAGAACTGGAGTGAGAAGGGTGCACAGAGCAAAGGAGGATGAATTTAGATGAGAAATTAAGAAGTTAGCGTGCTTGCTTTCAATTGAGAAAATAGTAAAACCGCAGCAGTATGTCAATTATTTCATCTTCAATTACTATTACCTGTATATTAATTCTCAGATGTAAGTGTTTCAAAGACTCAGCTAGAAAATGTACTGTGGGCTCCACAGAAAAATCTGATCCAGATCATCTGAGGTCATCTGAAAACTCATTTCAAATACACACATTACCTGATGTGGGGTTAGCTGGTCTTGCTCCGAGGGGCTTTTTCATACCTTGCTGTCTCCTTCCTAGCCTCTCCTTGTTTGTTGGCTGTGTTGAAGTTTTTTTATGCACCCACTAGGTCTAAGAATAACTACAAATTATCCCTACCTGTATAATGGCCCAAGTCAGAAACATTATTTTAAATAAAATATTTCATTATGATCATTTGACCCTCTGGTTGAAATATCAAATGATATTGAAATATATTCATATATATATATATATATATATATGTGTGTGTGTGTGTGTGTGTGTGTGTGTGTGTGTGTTGTGAAATCAGCTTGGCCTCCTCTTGAGCAAGTAGAGACTGGGAGATGGAGAAGTCAACAGATCACACAAATAGAGTTAAAGAATGAGTAAAAGCCATCTGAGATGGCAAGGAATGTATTATTCAGTTTGTACTGTACAATTGGAACTCCCTATCCTATACTTATGGAAATAAACTACATTTATATTTGCTCTGGATTTCAACTGGTGATGCAAAGTATTTTTAATAAGGGCATGAGCCTATATAATCCTTAGTATATTCTGCACCTGAATTCATAGAAATGCAATTTGTGACTATGATAGTCCTGCATTCGTTTAAAGAGGTAGCTTATGGGGTAAACAGCTAGGAGCCCCCTTAAACTCTCAGGTCCACACTTGCTTACCTTAGGCCTCTGGGCAAGCCCCATTATTCTCCAGGCTTCAGTTTCCACATGTATAAATTGAAAAGATTTCTGCATCTTCCCAAACTTCACAATCTTATTAAGAAAAACACCAACAACTTATTAACATCATTCCATCCAACACCAATCATTTATCTTGTATGAAACTGGGTAAAATATTTAAATTTGAGTAAGAAATATATTTCTACAACCTCTTGCTCTGAGTCTCACTGGGACAAGTCCACACCTAGTTTGCATGAAGGGCTGAGTAACAACGCAGACTCTAGGTTAGACACCACCAAGACTTGCTTTGTGTTCTCAGGAATGAAGAATTTTTCCAGGTCACCAGGATACCAGGAAAGAAACTGTCAGGTGGGGGAGATAGTCAGTAGAATAAGTGCTTGCCTAGCAAGCACAAGGTCCTGAGTTCAATATCCAGCACCACAAAAAAAAAAAAAGAAAGAAAAGAAAAAAAACTGCTTTGAAACACTTTTCTGAAAGAATTTCAATATCCCTAGACCCAGCATCTAGAAAAGTAGCTTTTATGTCTGTCACTGGCTTCGGAGCCTCATTACCTGTTCCCTTAAATGACTGTTCACCTTTTTAGCTCTCATTCCTCCTCTAAATCACCCCTCGGTCACACCTCCTCAGGAGTACAGCCCAGATTCCCAAGCTCTACTTTGGCCCTGGTATAGGTGCTCATGCCTCCTGGGATTTTGCACTCATTACAAACTATATTTCTACACTTGTGGATTCCTTAATTTATTTCTCTTCAGCTAAGCCATAAGCTCAGTTGAGTGAATGAGGCTAAATTACTCCCTCATTACAGAATTCCAGCTCCTCTTCTTTTAAAACAAACAACTTAAAGACATTTGTCTTGAGGGCCTTTCTGATTTATGAGATTTTAAAGAGATCCAGGCTTGAAGAAAGCTATTTTTGCTCTGCAGGTTCAGGCTGTCCTAAGGATATTTAAATAATTAACTCTCTTTGAACATCTCAAGGTGTGAATTACTGTGGGTTTAGAAGGCATTAAACATGACACTGATGAAATTGTAGGAGGGAAATCCCACGCACGCTCAAACTACTCAGTGATGTTTCAACACCCTAGGACAGTGTCAGCAACCTGTCACACACACATTCACCACTGCAGGCTACTTCAAAAGCTTTAAAATGTTCTTCTACAACATTAACCTGCACAGCAATGTTTTCCAGGGTTAGAAAATTATAAAGATGGAAAACACATAATCCCAGGACAAGTTCCCTCCCAGTTACAAGGGAGGTTTGATGAATTATCTTTCCTACATTCACCCTTAAAAGCTTGAGTTGATGAGGATGCATGTAAGAACTGTAGCAGATTCAACCAGACCAAATAGTTGCATTAATACAAACAGACATATGAATGTAGATGTAGCCATGGACATATGCTTACAAATACACATATATAGATGGGAAATACATTATATTCAAATTACAAAGATAGTTAAACAAATACATTATAGCTTGTTATAGAACCAAGTCTTAATGAACCAGGAAAAAGAAAGGATAGTGAAATTATTTTGTTTATTATACACAACTGATCTGAGTACTGTATCAGTCTGCTTTTAGCCCAGGAAGCTTCCCTTCACTTTGATTATTGTGGTGGCTAGAAAGGCTCCTGAACTTCCCCAGGAACTGAAATATTTCATTCCTCTTTTTTGCTACCTGACTAAAAAAAGTATGTGGGAGGGAAGAAATAAATAATGGTTTAATATCTACTTCTCTAAACATCTGAACATGCTTGAAATAATTCAATAATAAAGCATTTAACATTGGCTAGAAAAATTGCTTATATTTTGGTAACTTTGAATTTTGGTAGAACAAAGTACAACACATAAATATTTTTCACTCTTCCTTTAGTTAGCTAATTGCGTCATTATAACTGATGGAAGCTCAAAACCAAGTAGTAATTGGCACACGATTTTCCTTCAGTACAAACTATGGTCACAGGAGACCTGTTTGTAAGACAAATATGTCAATTCCCTGTGTTATGCCGTCTTTAAGAAATTATGCTTTGAGATAGAAATACTACCATTGAAACCTGTTAAACCCGATGAATCAAGAAGAGAATAAACAAACCTGTAAATATAATTTCATGTATGCACCTTGTACAGTACCAAAACGTTATGAAAACAGTTTACAATGTATTAATTCATCGACTCTGTATGGTTAAGGTGTCTTGAAACTGTCTGATTGACATTTGTATTTTAATAAAATAAAAATAAATGGAAAAAAAAAAAGAAGTCACTGAGAGATCTCAATATTCTTTCTATATTTTCAAATATGGATTGGAATTTAAAAATTAAATAACCAAAGGCCAGCCAGATAACTCAGCCAGATAATTCAAGTGTCTGCTTAGGCACAGTGCAGTGGCTAGAGTTCGATCCCCAGTGTGCCGAGCAGGCCCCGCCCCTAAGGTGCACTGAGACAGCAATTGAGACTGGGCATGGAGGTGCATGCCTGTAATCCCAGCTCTTGGGAGGCTGAAAACAGGAGAATAACTACGAGTCCAATCTGTGTAGTAAGACCCTGTAGACCTCATAGACCTTGTCCTACATACATAAAAAGTATTAAAAATTGAACAATCATATTTTATGATACTATAATGTTTAAAGCATATAATTTTAAAAGCATAGGTATTTGCAACTCTTCATAGATTTAATTGAAAACATATTGCTTAAGTTTGTAATCTAATGCACTACTTTAACCTAAGTGCTTTCCCTCTGTGCAACTCACTAGTTCTTTGCATCAGCTGCACTGCTTTTGAGTGAGTGAGTGAGTAGAGAAGAAAGAGAATTCTAGAAGAGACTCAGGAATCTAGCTGAGTGGGACAACCCAGCAATTCCCCTCCTGGGTATTTTTCTGCAAGAACTGAAAATATTATACTACAGCAGTATATGTGCACCCATGTTTACAGCAACACAATTTGTCATAACTAAATGTTGGAAACAACCCAAATGCCCATCAGCTGAGAAATGGATAAAGAAGTTTTTTTTTTGTTTGTTTGTTTGTTTTTGTTTTGTTTTTGGCGGAACTGGAGATTGAACTCAGGCCCTTGCACTTGCCAGGGAAGCTTATTCCACTGAGCCATCTCCCCGACCCCAGAAGTATTTTTACATAATAGACTGTTACTCAGCTATGAAAAGATAACCTCAAGGCTTTTGTTGGTAAATGGATGCAACTAGCGATTACTCATAAGTGAAATAAAACAGACACACATGTGCAAACATCGCATTGTCTCCCAAGTATAACAACTTGAACGAGTAAATAAAATCTTAAAGGTACAATTCATAGAGTGAAAGGGAAAGAAACTGCTCAAAGGGAAGGAGCAACTGGGATGAGAGAAAGGCAAGAAGGAAGAAAAAGGAAGGAAAAATATATGTAGACATTAGCTAAGATAATTGTTTTACTAATTTCTGTTGATTTATCGAAAGGAACAATTGTTTAATGTTTTATTATTGACAAATTTTGCATGCTTATATCTAGCAACGTGAACAACTACTTTGAAGACAATATGCACCATAACAAGCATCGTTGAATTCCCATCATCTTGTTTTTTTAAAATTCTGTATCATTTCTAATGTTTTTAAATTATTTTTATTTTCTTTAAAATAAAAAAATAAATATTCATTATGTCATTTGAGTAGACAGGAGCCAATAGCCAAGAACTGAGTTAAGTAAATTGTAGCATTATTTTATTTTACTGTTGTATTAATAATAGATAGTAAACTTCAGTTTCCTTCTACTTAGTCTTACATTATTTTGCAAGAATCCTCTTGCTTCATTTCAAGATCTAAATAACATTAAGGAGGCAAATTTCTTAAGAGTTTATCCTCTCAGTTCATGAAACTGTGTTTATCCGTAAAGAGCATCAATACAGCCAACAAACACACAGCTCAATTTATTAATCTTTCCAGTGAATGTTCAGGTTGATGCTAAGAGCTACCTGACTTCAGGGCCATCATTTATTATATTAAAGTTATGCAAATAAAAGTCACCCGGTTACAGTTTCCTTTGACCATTTGTTTGTTCTGAATATTGTAATGTTCATATATTTACAAGTCCTTATTTACTGATTAACTCATTTAAAGATGTAGTCTTGGAAATGCGACTCAGTCCTTAAAAGAGGAGTTGCTGTATTAGTGTTTCCTTCTCAGATCTTAAGAGGAGAAACAAAAATGTTTCCCTTACCCACTGTCACTTTCCATTTCTTTCCCAGCTGAACAAAGATGAATCCCTTGAAGCAGATGAAGTGACTTCAAATATTCAGAGACCTTCCAGAAAATCAGTAAACAGGATGCTGTGTAAGTCCACCAGTATGTTTTCTTTTGTTTCTAAGTGACAAGCAGTTGAATTCAGTGCTGACACACTGGTATGGAAATCATGCCCCAAATCACCCCAAAACATAGTATCACAATCTATCTACCTTGGCTTTCTCAACTTTGGACACACACACATACACACATACACACACACACACACACACACACACACACACACAGAGCTGTGTTTCACTTTTGGGTTTTAAGCCTCAAAACAATATGTTGAATTGCACTCACTAGATATACTCCATGTGGTATATAGTAAATCACATCCACTGTCAAAACAGCTGGCATCACTCTCCCTCAGTAAATCCAGGAGGTAGGTAATGGTCAAACTCCTATGTTATCAGTTTCTTTACAACTAGGATAGAATTACCATGGCTCTCCAGCCAGAATACTTATAAATGCACACACACACACACACACACACACACACACACACAAATGTTATCTAACCCTTCTCAAGGCTTCACAAATTTGTGAGGCCCCCACACAGACCCTATGGGATATTTTATTTCCATATTGAAAATATATGGCTAGAAGACCTCTGTACTGTCATTCCACCTATGATATTATATAATATTGAATCAAAACAGTATTTTTTGTAGATAACATGTAGTTTTTTAAACATGAGGTGGTAATGTGTATGCTTCCTAAAAGTGTTATAAAAATATGTGGTCCATTCAACAGGAAAAATTTATGATCCAGCACTAATCCATAAGAAATACAGATAAGGAATTGAAGTGTTATCCCATATTTTCCAAAGCAAAACCTAAAGTTTGATAGTAATGTATTCTCAAGGGCGATGTGTCTGTGAAACGCTCACTAGGACTATGTCCCATTTATTGTGGAACAACAAAAGGCTATGAAGTGATTCAAGGTGATATTTTGACTCTGATAATCATTTTTCTTGGATATTTATTATTTATTTATTTTTTGGTGGAGCTGGGGATTGAACTCAGGTGCTTGTGCTTGCCAGGGAAGCGCTTGTTCCACTGAGCCATCTCCCCAGCCCCTTTCTTAGATATTTTCTAGCCTCTGTTGATACCTGACTTGACGACATGGAAAAACCTACGATTTTATGTCATTCTCCTTTGTGCTTTGATAGTAATCTATTCATGGCAAAACTCATGATGAAAAATATAAAGTAGGGTGGGCAGTATAGCTCAGCAGACTAAGCACTTGCTTAGGTAAACATAGGGGCCAGGGTTCAATCCCTGGCTCCACATGCCATGCCAGCCCCATCCCCGGGTGCACTGAGTAGGCAATGGAGTCCGGGCATAGTGGAGCACCTTTGTAATCCCAGCACTAGGGAGGCAGAAGTCATGAGGATCACTGCAAGTCCGAGACCCTGCACAAAAATAAATAAATAAATAAGGTATTTGCCTTTTGAAAGCATTGAATTTTAACATAAATTAAATTTTAACTAAAGGGAATAATTCAAAAGGTGAACAAATTTTCCTGGGGGAATAAGATTCAAAAAAGCTTCTAAGTATTCCTGAAGCCACACTGCACAGGCAGACAATTTAGACATAAGTCTAGTGAAAGCAGGAAAGACAAGTACTACTGACATGAAAAGAGCAGGTACAGAGAACAGTACAAGGCATGACATTGACCCATCCACCAAATTTAAAAACTGTCAACACATAACGAACTTTTCTCTACCTATACCCTTATTTCTCCCTCCACCCCAAATGACTATTTAGAGGCAATTTCCCAGCATCATATCACAGCAGAGGAAGAATTGCACAAATACAAAAGTTTCATACATATTTACTTTTAAATGACCCCAAGATAAACTATAATAGCACTAATCTATCTTGAGAACTGAAAACTAGAAATCAGAAGGAATTTTGTGCTCTAGCAATTTACACTATTATAAACACATCCTCTCCAGATCAAAAGAAACTTCCAAAATAGTATTATGCTTGTGGTTATACAGTCTTTCGCTTGCCTCCCCAACCAAAGCAGAGTTTTAAATGATCAAAATCAGAGAAACTTCTAATTATTTCTATAGCAACAAGATTAATTCATCTCCATGACTAAATAACATCCACCACTTGATCGCACTTGTTGATTTAGGTAGCCAGCTTATGTGGCTCAGATTAAAATTTAATTTACTTGCTGCAGTAAAGTGTTTCCAGAACTCTAAAACAAATTCAGTACCATCAGAAGTTCTCTAAAGGGAATATTATACTTGAATCTTGCATTATCCATTAGAAAAGTGACTCCAGATCCATTACAGTTCCTTCAGAGGCTGAAATAGTCTATCTTGAGGCTCTTGGGATCTATCTTGCCCATAACAGTTATCGCTTAACTCAGGTGGAGGGTACACCCCTAGAAGAACAGAATAGCATTCCATCCTTGCCTATGCTGCCTGTGCACTCCTATTTACCATCCTTTCCCAGTTGTCTTGGTCTTAGTGTTTGCCGTTTGTTGGATGCCTTTCCACATTGATCGCCTCTTCTTCAGCTTTGTGGAGGAATGGACTGAAGCCCTGGCTACTGTGTTCAACCTCCTCCACGTGGTATCAGGTAAACATAATTTGACTGATGTGTCTCCAATTAATTTCAGTTTTATCTTCATTCTACGTATAGATGCTTCTGTGTAGGAATATATACTGCATATACGCCATTGTTATGAAAATAAAGACACTTAATTTTAATATTATTCAGAGATGGATTCGGCAGGTTACTGGTTTAAATAATAGCATCTATTTTCTATTTTAATGTAATACAAGTAGATGTTAATAAAAAATATAAAAAGTACTCTTTACTTCTGTGCAAAAATAAATTTCAGAACAAAATATAGAATAGCAACAGTTAATAAACTGTGTATCATGATTGTAGAAGAATGGCCAAAATGTTACTCAAAATATAAGGTCTACCTAGTTTGGAGGCTACCTGAGGGACAACTTCAACTCTTTAGTGTAATAAATACAGCAGGAAAATAGTCAAGAGGTTATTTCTTTTGTTTTGTTTCCAGGGTCCCTGTGAATTAATTTGTGATTCTTTAGTAAACATCATGCCTCTGAAATCTCATGTTGCTTCACGGAAGCCCAACAAGGGTCTTCACAGACATCAAGGTCTGCTTTTAGGCTGCTTTAATGTTTTGTCAAGGATACCATAGAATATGAGGGAAACAGTGGTGGGAAAGTCGCTAAGGCCAAGGACCTGGATTTGCAACCCAACTCTGTCATTCATAGTTGGAGGGAAGCAGAGCATCTGGCGTCCTCCTGCCAAAGTCTCTGCAGCTACAAAATGGTCATGATGCCTGCTCTGGACAAGCCATGCACCAATAGTGAGACACAAGTTGACTAGAAGGCATTACAAGCTTTGAATCTATAGAATGCTGCATGTCATTCTATATTATGACAAACAATTAGGCAGACATCATCTTTCACCATTTCATAGTAACACAAACTGTTCCACAAGAAGAAATGACTTGCCTAGAGGCACAAGGCCCTGGTCCAACCCATGGAATTCAAGCTCAGACTTTCTACCACAAAAGCAGAGCAAAACAGCCCCCCCAACTTCTTCTCCACACCTTCCTCTGCTCTGAGACCCTGGCCACTGCCACCCCCTCCTCTGCTAGCCACTTGCCAGCTCAATGGCCTTTGCAAATTATCTAGGAGATCAGGTGAGATGAGAATATAGGTGAGTCAAACTTCAGAGGTACACAGGATCGAAAGCACAGCATGTACAAATGTACTGAACGCTATGTCTACAAGTCCATCATCTTTATTGTGCTCAGTAGGCTATGGTCAATGTAACAAAAATGGAAGTGCCTAGAAAACAGTGAATGTCCACATGGAAACTGAAAAGTTGACTACACTTCTCCACAGGAATCTTTCTGCAAGCTTTCCAAATTATGTCTCCAATAAAGATATTACCCCTTTAAAATATCATCTCCCTTATTCCACACTGTCAACCAGATATGATCTATCCTTTTCAGTGCTATATAAAAATACCCTTAACTTGATATTATGTCCACAAAACTATTGCATTTTCAATAATGCCTATAGAACCAGCTAACATATTCCTGCACATCATTCCTATATGTTTTCCTGTCTTTGTGTAAGCTATGCCTTCTAGATACAATATCCTCTACTGTTTCTTGAGTGTCTCCTACTCATTACAAGTCTCAGACTCCAGTTAAACACACACATGCACACACACATGCATACACACACTGTGTCATTTGTGACAATTACAGGCCTTGTGTTCATGCTATTATATGAATCATTTTCATGCTTTTGTTAGTACGTCACATTTTGCTCAACTTTTTTTATTTTTTATGATTGGTACAGGGTCTCAATATGCAGCTCTGACTCATAGTGATCCTCCTGTTTTCAGCCTCCCCCTGGTTGGGACTACTGGAATGTGTCACCATCCCTGGCCAGATGGCCCATTTTGCTCTTCAAACATAATGTATAATATTGTTATACTCTAAGCTACTTATCTTCTTCTTTTTTTTTTTTTTTTGTTTTTTTGAGACAGGGTCTCACTGTGCAGTTCAGGCTGGCCTTAAGCTCACTTTGTAGCTCAGGCTGGTCTCGAACTTACAACAATCCTCCTGCCTCAGCCTCCCGAGTGCTGGGATTAGAGGCATGCGCCACCACGCCCGGCAAACAATTTCTTTCTTTTTTTTTTTTTTTGTTTTTTGGCAGAACCGGGAATTGAACTCAGGCCCTTGCCCTTGCCAGGGAAGCACCCATTCCACTGAGCCGTCTCCCCGGCCCCTAAGCTACTTATCTTAATTTTGCTACAGATCTTGCCTCTAGAATACTGTGTTAAGCCCTTGAAGAATAAATTTTAAATTTTCTGCCTTCTAATGTTCCTTAAATTTCCTGGCACATAACAAGAATTCAATCAGTATTTGTTTTTGCTAACAATTGCAAGGCATTTGGTGGAAAAAAGTAAGTGGTGATATGAAATTATTCAATCAGGTGGAAAATCCATTAAGATAAAAAAATAGGTAGGAAAGGATGTGGCAGAATATTTCTTTGTAGACAACTTAAGCATTACAGGATAAAGTATTTTGATAGAGAATAGGCCTTGGCTGATTTACTCTTTCTCCATTACTTACACTTTCAAATTATAGACTTAAGTAAAATGCCAATGAGAAAAAATATCTCTTTCCTCTGATACTTGAGTATATCTCATTAATGTTATGGGGAGCATGCTCTTTAATTAAACAAGTAGAGAATCAAAGGAACTTACTAAATATCTCAGATCGCATGCCAGTCTGTATTTTTTCCTAGACTCTTTAATCTTTCTGTTTATTCCTAAGTGTGCAGAAAGGGGATGGGCTCAGGGCACTTTGTATTCTCAATTAGAGTTTTGTATCAACCATCACTTCCCAAGAGGGGCACTCACAGAGACTCCAGCTCCTACTCTGTAGGCCTCTCCCTCTCATGCCTCTCTCCCACTGTCTTCTCAGCTTGTCCCTTCTACTTCCCTGTATTCCAGGTGTGTTCTTCTACCTGAGTTCTGCTGTCAACCCAATCATCTATAACCTACTGTCTCGCCGCTTCCAGGCAGCATTCCGGAATCTACTGTCTCCTGCCTGCAAGAGATTCCACTCTCAGAACCACCCACAAAGGTCAGGAGCCCAACGTGATATCTTCCTCACAGATTGCCACCTTGTGGAGCTGACTGAAGAGGCAGGGCCCCAGGGCCCTGGCCAGCCAGCCATCTGCACCTCTCCCCTGTCCACAGCCCTCTCTGTGGAGCATGCACCATGAAAGAGCATCTCCCTTCACAAGGACTGAATCCCTAACTGCCTCTAGCTCCCTCACCAGCTCAGAAAGACAACACACCTGGCCAAGCACAGTGCCATAAGGTGAGCAGGTTCCATTCTAAGAAGATTTGGCCTGACTCATCTACATCCTGAGTCAGGTTGTCACTCTGACAACCAGTGTCCACTGTGGGCCATTCTGGCCTACTCTTTACGATTTGAGAAGTCCAACTCACTGTTGCTCTGCATCCATTTCTCTACCCTGCTGTTCCATAGAATACTACATGACTGCTTAGAGCATCCTGAAGCCTCTTACCTTAAGAGCTCCCCTGAGAGCTTGGGGAATTATTATCCACTACTCCAGTCTCCAAGGTCATTAGCAGTAATTTTCATTAGAATCCAGAATCAGAGATACATTTAACCTCTAGAAGAATGGGAAGAAAAGAAGAAAGCAAGCTGAGGTGGCAGGTTGAATGAATTACAAACCACACCAAACAAAATTAGCTGTTTTCATAATGAGATCCAGATGTAGTTTTCTAACATCTTATTTCACAGATAGACAGAAGTGTGGTCTATTCTCTTGGAAGAAATACAACTGAAATGACAACTACTCACCTGAAACTACAGACTCCGTCTATTCAATCCATCATCACGTATATAATCCAAACCTACTTCTCAGATTCATCTGCCTTTATACCATCACCAATAACTTGTATTCTGTTCAACTAGGACTACTCCCCTTATACAAAGTAGTCCGTGACATTCCCTATTGCACACCTCAGCACACAGAATGTTTTGCTGCCTCCAGTTTCTAATTGTTTGAAACCAACCAATGTGCAGTACTCTTCTCCATTGTGCATCTCCTACGTGGAGACATTCCTAATTCGTTCCAGTAAATCACTTGATATTTTTTCCTCTTAAACATTTTCTCCACTCTGCTTTGTATTTGAATAATTTACATTCTTGCTTTTCCAGAATTTTCTTCTTTTTATTTTTTGCAAAAGCAAGAAGAAGCTTATATTTTTGTTTGATTTGATACTTTAGCAATGTATCTATCACAAAAACAAGTTGATGTCACATTCTAATGTGTTAAACCAAACAGTTCTGAACAGAACTTAATGAAGAGACTAAGATAATGTCTCTGTTAGGAATGTCTGACCCACATCAGGTCATTTAGTCACGTGATTAGAATGGCATGCTCCTCTTTCTTTGAAGCAAGAATGGAGTTATTGATACTGAAACTGACAAGTTCTATCCTATAGTTCCTAAATTTCTCAATTTTCTATAAATTGAGTGAAGAAAACCATTCACAAATAAGATTATTGGTATTTGCCATCCTAATTTAGTAAGTTAATAAATCCATCAACATTAACTAAACTTTTTTGTTAATTACAAACCAACCATAATGAAGGAGAATTCACCAGTGATAATTCACATCACTAAATGGAATTCTCTATTCATTTCAATATTAAACAAAAAGATTTCTGATTTACCTGTTTACTATGATGTTCACAGAAGATTCACAAGTGGCTTTATGAGATCGAGAGAAGGTCCTTCTATGCCTGATTTCTTCAGTACATTTACCAAGAAAGGATGCTGGGATTCTCAAAGGATTTTTCCTAGCTACTGAGATGACTGTGATTTCTGCCTCTGCCTGTACTCATGTGATATATCATAGTTATTGATCTGAACCATCCTTGTATTTCCGGGATGCAGCTTACTTGGTTGTGATGAAAGATCTTTTTCACCATTCACTACATTTTATTTGTGAGGATCCTGCTAAGGGCAAAGGTATCTTCCAGGCTGACTTCTGATTTTATGAAAAAGCTTAGGAGTACTGATGATACATACCCTGAAATTTCTGAGGAATTCAGAAGTGAACACAGTAAGATTTTGGTTTTATTAGTTGGTAGGGTTTTTTTTTATTAATTTTATGGAGAAACAAATAACAATGAGACAGTTTCAAAACTGATTAGTAGGACAGTTTGAACAGTTAATACATTGCATATTGTTGTCTTCAAAGTGGCTATTCATAATTCAAGATGCAGACATGATATTTTGTGTAAACACTATTAGTACAAATCTTTCTTCTCATTAAATTAAGAGAAAATGAATCCTAACAATGTTGTATATACAGATACAAAATGGTTCTTCATTTGTATCCCCTGTTTTTGTTCAGTTTTATCAGAAATGGGTATTCCATTGTCATTTAAATATTATAGGTGCATGGATTCAAAAATAATTCAATATAGTCCAGTAGTCCATAATAATAGTGGATTATCCGTGGAACTGGCAATGTCAGAAGTTGTAGACTTGAGCTTCTTACATCTCAGTATATTAATGTTGCATTACTTTTTATACCTTGTTGTTGCATTTTTCTGCTGGATTGTTAAGATCAAGGTAAAGCAAGAACTATATAACAAGAATTATAAGTTTTGTATCTACTAAGGTCAGTTATAGGACTATCCTGCTACAATGTTGTATATGGCTAGATTTCTAAATTTCTCTGTAAAAATATGTAACTGTTTATTCCTATTTTTTGGTATTTCTCATTTTTTAGTTTTTTCTTCACATTCTGTAGAGATTTAAAGTTTAAGATATCAATACTTGATGGACAATACCTGTTCCATGTTATGTCTTAGATGCTTGATATTCAGACAGATAGTGACATTAAGGTCAACTGCCTATGGTATAGGATAATAATATCATTAAGCTTCCCTTCTGGAGGGTTAACAACATAAGTTTACAGACCAAAAAGTTTTCAGAGAAAAAGGTTTTCAAGGACAGACACTTTTTTTTTTTTTTTAGGGACCAGGGATTGAACCCAGGCCATTGCGCTTGCCAGGTAAGCTCTTATTCTCTGAGCTATCTCCCCAGCCAAGACAGTCGAAGGCCCTAGCCTTTCAAGGTCAGTGAAGACTCAGGATATATGAGAATCTGTACTGTAACATCCTGTAATTCAGTTTTATACCAAATTTACTGATCAAGGAGATTATGGGACCACAGAGGAAAGTGATCGATAATGTAGAATCTGCCTAAGGAGAAAGTCACATGAAAAGAAAACTTTCAGGCTTTCACAGAGAGCAAATTGATCAAGCAATGGCAGTGACTCATCCACATGGCTGACACTGACAAAGGATCTACAAAGTGCAATACAGAGTTTCAGGGTAAATCCTAAGGTAGGGTTTTTTTTCTTATTTTTATTATTACTGCTTTAATTTCATTGCCTTTTATTGGATTACTTGGATTTTTTTATATCCTTGGTTGAGTTTTTATAATTCATATATATCTAGTAATCTATCCAATCTGAATTCTCCAAAAGATTTTTTGATTTTTTATTTTATTTTTAATTCACTATTAACTTCATTGAAAATCAATAATTATGTAGCAAATTAAAAATTGTAGGAAAATATTGAAATATGAAAGATATAAGATGTCAACAGTGAATTTTAGAAAAATATTTCTGCAATGAATATATAACATGCAATTAATAATCTATTATACATTGTAAAAAATTATCTACAAACTTCAATGAATATAACAATAAAATTGTGTAAATAAACATGAATAAGAATTTATAGATCAGTCCTATAATAATTCACTCTGTGTAAAATCAAGAAACATATATTCATATAATTAGAATTCTCAAAGTAGAACGGGTTAGGCAATAAATGCTTAAAGATTTTAAAGTTCTGAATGTAGTTAAAATTATAGCGCTACATTTCCAAGAAAAACAGGTTTGCAAAATAGTTGTTAATAATCTTTGTTATGCCAGAAGTGTTCATTATGATTTCAGCTTTTTAGGTTTTTTACTTTTTACTTGTAACAAATTCTACCTTTTGTATTTCTGATTTTATTTTTACTTCTAAACTTCATTGTTTTCTCACCTTCTTTAGTTCATTTGGCAAAGAGTTTATATTGTTTATTTTTCCAACAAAGAAATTCTTTGACTCACTGGGTATTTTTTTTTTTTTTTGCCTTAATTTCACTGATTTCTACTCTGATATTCATGATTTCTCTTCTTTTCTTTTTTTTTTTTTTTTTTTTTTTTTTTTTTTTTTTTTTTTTTTTTTTTTTTTTTTTTTTTTTTTTTTTTTTTTTTTTTTTTTTTTTTTTTTTTTTTTTTTTTTTTTTTTTTTTTTTTTTTTTTTTTTTTTTTTTTTTTTTT